>JBANCZ010003460.1:0-12513 GCA_037040025.1 Sphaerogastrella javana | reverse complement strand
AAAAAATGGCATAAACAAATAGTCATACAATAATTTGTTTGAGTGAATCCCATGGGTAAATAAACACGAACATACACGCATACACATACAATTACTATCTCTCTCTCTCTGTCTCTCTTTCCCTATCTCTTTCTCTCAGAACTTACCCATTTGATATTAAACAAATTGTTCTCACAACTTTGTTGCGATTATTTCATTTATCTTTTCATTTTCATTTTCGTTTCCATTTCCCTTTTCATTGTGGCGCTAATTTTGACTATTTTAACAATTGTTATTATTTTTTTTTTTTTGAATTTTTTCTTGTGTTCGTGCAATATTTGTGATTAGATTTTAACAACTTAATGGTTTAATTGTGCAAATATGAATGACTCTAAGTTCTATTATTATTATTGTTACAGTTTGGGTTTATTGTCGCCTCGGTTGCTGCTGCCGTTGCTGTCGAAAGCTTAACACTTTCCGCTTGGCTGATAAACCCCAAAAGCTCTTTTTGGGACCCCGTAGAGCCCCAGAAGAATGTTAAGCCCACAGCACACAGACAAAAGCTGCAAACAGTGCAGCTTTTTTTTATCAGCTGCAAGGTATTGCGGTCGATCGATCAGTATGAACTGAAATGTTGTTGGACATGGGTCACGTAGCGCTTGATTTTACGGCTATACCCAAACTGTATGGGCCTGAGAATTTCTGGCACTGGCGCATGCTGTTGCGGGCCTACCTAGAGGCAGCAGATCTCTGGAAGGACGATCACCCCAAGGAGGTATGTATAGGGTTCAACATCTATATGAATATATGCCCTAAAGTGTGTAATTTTTTCAGAATCCACATGCCAAATTCATACTCTTGGCCTCTGTTCAGAGCGATAAGATTGAGCCCGCATATGACGATGAGACGCCAAAGCAAATATTTAAAAATTTGGAGGAGCGTTTCCGTCCATATTAATTCACTTGTTCCGTGAAATTTAATTGAGATTGTTTTGCTATATTACAAAAATTGATATAATTTAAATATTTATAAAGCAAATAAAAGTATTCCCTCTCCATATGCATATTTCTAGAGTTTTAAAAATTGTTTTCGCTGTCTTTTTGCACTTTTTAATTATATCCAACATAACAAAAAATAAATACAAACATACGTTAATGAAAAAATAAGCTTTTTAATATTAACTAAATTTTCTTTGCGTATTAAATTGATTAGCATATAAAATTTGTTGTTATTTAAATTTGAAATGCGCGCGCAATATGTTTTCAACACACGTGAAGTTGGCTGCGCGCAATTTCTTGCTCATATGACTACCAGTGTGTACATCGTTGCTTGAGAACATAAAATATGAAAAAAACGGTCACACTACTGTTTATTCGATATGTTATTATCGAAATAGCTGCCGTTTATCAGTTGCATTTCAGTTGTCACACCGAGTTGACGTGCGGAGCGCGTAAACTCGACTCAAAATTTAAACTAATTTTGTTACTAAACAACGCACAAGTATTAAATATACAATACGTTCTTCGAATTCTAACAATTTGTAACATAACGTTTTCCAAGTAAACACAACATCGCGACAATATTAAAAACAAAAGAGAAATTGAAATAAAAAAAAACTCACAGAGGCGAGAAGCCAAAACAACGCGACATCGACATCGACACCTGTTTGCCTGCATTCCTGAACCTGTGCTGTGCTCGGACGTGCTTGTGCATGATTGTGCATGTGTGTGCATGCGCAATGATCATTCTGTGACAATGTGTGTGTTAGAATTTGCATTAATTTGTTATTAGTTTAACAATTGTTTAGTCCAATTTGCTGCATTTTGCAACATTTTAGTAAAAATTCTGCTTTGAGTCGCGCTTGCGCATTACAAACAACAACAACAAGAAGAAGAAGAAGCAGACAAAGAGAAAGAAGAAGAAGCAACAGCAGCAGCAGCGAACAACATAAACACAAACAAACGCACGAAAAAACCGGTTAAAGTGAGAAACTCACACACACAAGCGCATAGTCTGCGACACACACACATACACACACCTGAAGAACTCACACAAACACACACACACACACATACAAACACAAATACATATACTTGTGTCGTTTTTTTTTCTGTTTGCTTTTGCTTGGAAAATAGAAATAGAAGGAAATACAAATCCAAAGCAAAACCAAAACACAAAACGAGGAGGAAGAAAGAAAAATAGAGTTTCAATTCAAGTGGTGAAAAGCAAACAAAACAAAATACGAAATACAAAATATACGAAATATACGAAATATTGTTAAAAGTGCGGAAATTGAAAGAAAAAAAATATCTTAAAATAATAATATTGTTTGCCTAAGGTTAAGTCTTATCGTCTTATCGAAAGTGAATTAAAGCCACAAACCAAATAATTGTAACAGTAATTGCCCAACCAGTTTCCAAATAAACCGCCATACGTTCCACATTCCACATTCCACATTTCACGTTCCACCACTGCGAGCTGTTATCAGCCTCAGCTCCGTTTGATTAGATCTGGTAAGTTGGGGTATTTTTTATGCACTTTTATTGCCTAACATATGAAAGATCAAGAATTCTATTTGTTAATTATATATTTAAATTATTTTATAGCATTTGATTTTATATTAATTTAAAGTATTATTTGTATTTATATCCATAAAATGTTGCACTTGTTGTTGTTGTTGTTTTTCTGTATATATGTACAAAAATTTCAAAACTTTCACTTAATTGCGCGCCAAAATGTACAAATACACTCACACACGCACACACTCACACTCACACAGTGGATACACCAGAATTTGTTGTACATGGCAAAAATTGCAAATCAAATTTTTGTTGCTAGAGTCTCTGTATTTTTGATGGTTTTTCATTTTTGCTTTTGTTTTTCATTTTTGTTTTCGTTTCTGTTTTTGTTTGGTTGATGTAACCTGAAACTGATTTCCGAGCTGATTTGCAGCTTCATTAAATCCAACTCAACTCACACTCATCTACACACACACACACACACACACACGCTCTCACTCTGCTCAAATTGAGTATAAGACGAGGCAAAGCTGATTATGAGATAATCAGCGAATTGCTCAACAAAATTGCGGAACACACACAACTTGAAACTGAGAAAGAGAAAGAGACAGAGAGAAAGAAAGAGAGAGAGAAAAAGAGAGAGAAAGAGAATGAGATTAGAGTAGAGGCAGAGAAAGAGAGAGAGAGAAAGAGAATGAGATTAGAGTAGAGGCAGAGAAAGAAAGAGAGAGAGAGAGTGTAAAACAGATAAAGTATATGGTATAATATCAAGAGTAAGAGTACGATTGCAAAATGTATTGATAGCATTGACACAATGTAAAAGTGAAGTAATTGATTTAATTACTAATATTAAAGCAAAATATATTATTTCTTCAATATAATGGCAATATGAAAATATGAAAAATTATGAAAATTAAATATAAATCATATGTAAATATTACAATTTTATCGTCATTATTTATTTAGTTCTTGTGCCTAACTATTAGTACATGTTTTGATAAATCCAAAGCGATTCATAACTATTCGTGGCATGAGTCATTGTCGCCTTGTGAGCCATTCATTAATCCTGACGTTATGAATGTCTGAATGCAATATCGCTAACAAAATTCCGAGCACAAAGCAAAAGAGAAAAAACCGCAACAAGCAGCCAAAATATTCCCACCAAAAATGCAGAAATAAACAAACAGCAACAATAAAACAACAACAACAACATCAACAACAACAACAACAACAACGAGAATTGCCAGCAGTCAACAACTTTATAAAAAAGTAGCAGCAACAACATCAACAACAACAACAACAACATACAAACTATGCACATAAAATAAATACAAAAAAGTTATATAAAAAACACGTTAACAAACCGCACACAGGCAGCAGCAGCACAAAGAAAACGTGTGGACTGAGAATGGGGAGGGCACAAGTGATGGCCGCAGCAAGAGGAAAGCAGGAGTGAGCTGAAGAGAGGAGGGGAGGGCTGGTGGTGCAGGGGTTAGTCAACGCTCACTTTGAGCCACGCTTCAATTGCAAATGCGCCAGCGAATGAGCGAGCAAATGCATTGAGGCTGATACGCGGGCTACCAGTTGATGCTATTGTTGTTGTTGTTGTTGTTATTGTTGTTATTGTAATTGTAAATTCTACAAGTTTTTGTTGCAGTCTGTGTAGCTTTAGCTGTTGTTGCCTTAATGGCGCACAACAACAACTCTAACAGCAACAACAACAACAATGCTCTGCAATTTAACGCCAAAGCTAAAAAGGCGACCGATCGAATCGAAGCAATCGCCGATCAGAGCTCCTCCAATCGTTGGCAAACCGGGCCAGGCCGGGCCGGGCCGGCCGAGACATAGCTGCGACAGAAATGGATACTGTGGCACTGTGTCCACTGCTCTATGAATACGAAACGCTTCTATGTTTTACAGTACAGTCTCTTTTATTGTTATGCGTTTTTATTGATCTTAAAACATTCTCTGATTGGCAGGAGTATTCTTTTACTATGGTTACATTTAGTATACTTTAGTTTGCTTTCAAATATGCTGATTCTATAATTAATATTTGTAGTTTACTCTGACAAATGTTATTGGGATTGTTTTGTGGTTATTACAGTTCTTCTATATACTATACACCTTGAATTTTGTTGATGTAGATTAGGAATGGGCGGAACAAAACATCAAAATCGTTTTAGTACCATTTATAGTTGGTCACATTATAATAATCGATCGTGATTTGCTTAACAATTGACCACAAAAGTATTGTTTACAACAAATGGACAATTGTTTTCGCTTAAGCTTACTGAAGCCTAGCTAAATCTAGAGTAAACAACATTTACAGTGATATCTGTAAGTATGAGTGACCATCACATAAGTATAATAGACCTATAAGTCTTATCAAACACTCCAAGCGAGATAAGCTTAAGACCTCAAGTGCTACAAATTGTTGAGGAGACAATATTATCAATGGTTAATTTTGATATTGCACAACTTGTTGAGATCGTTACAATGTCGTACTTAGAACATGATCGAACTACCACAACTATTGATTGCGATTAGCCTGGGACCAGTGTGCAGCAGTGTATTGTATTGGTATTGGTATGGGTATTGGTATTGGTATTGGTATTGGTATTGGTATTGGCATGGACAGCTTGCCACAACAACGTTGCAGTAATGTGCTATGGGCCCCGAGACACGCCGGATTGTGGCCGAGTTGGGCAACTTGGTTAACTTGGCCAACTGGCA
The DNA here is from genome assembly GCA_037040025.1 of Sphaerogastrella javana. Taxonomy (NCBI): domain Eukaryota; kingdom Metazoa; phylum Arthropoda; class Insecta; order Diptera; family Drosophilidae; genus Sphaerogastrella; species Sphaerogastrella javana. Next base: position 7,282 of record JBANCZ010003460.1, on the reverse strand, counting down.
ACTGCTTGGCCACTTGGCGTTCAATTCGAAATTCACAGCGCGTTGTCGATGCCGCCGCCGGCTTTAACTCCACTCCACTCAACTCAACTCAGCTGTATTCAGTTCAGTTGGACCCGAGTCGAGTCGAGTCAGTTTGCTTTGGTTTTGGTTGAAGCTCTGTTTTGTTGTTGTTGTTGTCCATGATGTTGTTGTTGTTGGTCTTGTACTGCGAATGCGAATCGTAATTGTTTCATAAAACGCAAAACTGGACGGACAGGCGAAGGCTTGCGGGAGGGGTATGGGAATTGGCAGCTCTAAAAAACAGGTGCGCAATGCGCATGCGCGCGTTTTTTTTCTGGTTTTACGTATTGCGACTTGGTACTTGGAACTTGGAACTGCGGCTTTTGGGGTAACACTTTTCGATTTTAATTATGGTTTATATGTCGTATTTCGGATCGTATATAAGATATGTACACACACACACATGCTGCATATACATACGATATATCGAATATAATCGTGACGGTATCAAGGTTGTTACCACCACGAGAGACTTGATGGTGGGACTTGGTGCTGAGATTTCCGACAGTCTGCACTGTTATTGAGTAGGCTGCTGGGGAGGTACGGTAATGGAACTGCTTGCAAATGGACTGCAGGCGATTGAGGTGATCGTTGAGGTTGGCCATGCGTATTTATAAACCCATTTGGGTGGCTAAGCAACGATTGGGGCTGTGCTTATTGGAGCGAAACCCATTGGGCAGTGAGTGGTGCATTATTATTTAGAACTCGAGTATGTGTTCCACATTTTCTCCCATTCATACGGTGATATTAACTTCTTAAACATGGTATTGTACACTATAATCAGATCGTACATATCCACATAGTATTCTATTAGTCGACATATTTTTGTAGCCGTATCATTTGCAGATACTATCTATCAGAAGATATCTGGGTGCGTGACAACGACACAGTTATTTGTATATTATTAAAATATGAAATGATTTTCTATCATAATTCTACATTATTGGCTTAACCTAATAAATAGCTTTAATTTAATAATCTATTTCATAACACAATAGAATTTATAGATTAAAGTATAGGCATTTGTCTACCTTCTTTAACAAAAAATTGTTTAATATCTCTGAATTTCCCTTAGATCTTTGTGTTGATCTTTAGTTTATTGCGGACAAGGTCACACAACTATGAATCATTCGAATGATTATAGAGTGAGCGTATCAAAATTGATTAAACAATTGAATAATACTTTGAGTTACGTAGGAAATTGTAAATGTCAGTCCTAGATAACAGTCTAAAGAGAATGATTAAGGTTTAGAGCTGCAATACGGTTGCCATATGCCTGTTGAGCAGACTCGCCTTCGACTGTATGGGTAGGTGAAGAATGCAGATATTTATGTTTATGAAAGTATCATAAAGGTAGGCTGAGATCTAATGTCAAGGTACTCGCATGGCACGCTCACGATCCATTATGCCTTACTCAGATACAATGTGATCGCTCTCAACGGCAAGTTCCGAAAAAAAAACTGCAAACGCGAATAAACACAGATATATGAGTATGACTATGATTATGTCTGTGAGTATGTCTATGAGTGTTTGTATGAGTGTGTATGTGCACATACGAGACAATAAGATTGTATCTCAAGTTACGCGCACACGCGTCGCCTTTTGTCGGCGCATTTGTATTTACACTTGATTGCAATTTGTATCTAGCAGATACACAAGTGCAGTGTGTTTTGCATACAACGAATGCCGTTAAAATGTGTTTTGTTTTTACTCCATGGCTGTAACTGTAACTGTAACTGACTTGGGACGAGTTTCTCAACTTGTCTATATATACATATCATATATGTTTATAAGGTACATATGTGTGTATAGTTTTAATTTTGTTGTTGTTTGATCTGTTTGGCGTGAAGATCTGCATGCAGCGAAGCGAAGAGTGTGGAGAGTAAACGTAGCTATAAAAAAAAATACACGTTTTTTACTTGTCTTTTTTGGCCTTATTAATATTTATCAATTTGTTATTTAACTTATTTTTCATTTCATTGTTTGCTTTGAAAACAACTTTTCGTAAACAAGACGAAGATACCAACAAATTCCAACAGCTTTTGCATAATTTGGCCAGTTTTTTTTGAGCAGAGGGAACTGAAAAACTTATCAACAAAAAAAAAAAAACAAAACTGATGATTAAATGTTTTATTGTTATTGCCATTGATTCAGACAATTTGTTGTTTCTGCGGGCTATTTGTTATATCTATACGCTTTATCATAAGGATGCTGCTAAGAATCTAAACAGAAATCACATTTGACATTTAAGGAACATAACATTCTTAATGCGCAAGCCAGTTTCATATGCAGTTCCCAAATTAAGACTTAAATTTAACTAGTTAGTCGCTGCTCAAATCGCTTGATTACAGTGTATTTAGCTGTCGATCATTTCCTTGCTGTGCCTTGCCATGTCTTGCTGGCTTTATTAGCGAGCTATTTCAATATAAATTGAATACGTATTGAGTGCGTTCAAGGCATTCGCAAGTTAACCTCACAGTTAAGGCTTCTTGTTAGCTTTAATTATAGTTAAGTGCTGCAGCTGAAGTTGTTAATGTGCCTTTGCGTGTTGTGTGAATTAATTGATTTTTTTTTTTAATGGGCCACAATTGAATTCACAGCGGCTCAAGTTAGTGTTATAAGCTTGAATTCCAGCAGCTGACACTCTATAAATAATTAATGTTCGTACTTTGGTTTAATCATTGACTACGTATTACATACGCATTGTCTATGCATTTTCTATGGCTTGTAGAACCGTGTCAAAGTCTTTAAAGTCAATTTCGAGAGCGCAATTAAAACATGAGTTAAACTCTTGGCCATAAAATTGCTCGATTGCCATGAGTAAGACCCGAAACCCCAAAACTAACACCTCGGGCTAACTCAACATCTAAATATCAAATGCGGATAGAGAGAAATCCGAATGTGATATTAAACCCAAAAAATTCAGTTTGTCAGTGTGAAACTGTAGTTTATGGCTAGCAGCAGACAACCGACAATCGACAATCGACCGTCGACAAGCGACAACTGACAGCTGAGCTTAGTATTACAACCGTTACTTTTGCCCAGGGCCTCACCCACGATAAGTGCCATGCAAAATATTTACATTATGGAGCGTACGAGCCACCGATAAATCCCCCAAGCCCCAACATCGTCAAATTTGAGTTGAACTATGCGTATTATTATTATTCGTATACTAGCTATCTTTGAATTTGCCGAAAGTCCCATAAACCGCTAAACAGCACGCGCAGTTGAGTGCTAGGTATCTGTAACTAAATTTAGCACACACTCTTAGTTACCTTTTCATTTTCTGTTTTTGAAGTCTGCTGTGTCGGTCAATATTTGATTAGTTGCAAGTGCTTTTCAATCTAGTTTCACTTCTTACAGCACTTGATAACCTGATTATAGTGTACAGACCGAAACTATATATTACACTCCATATATATAACTTGCATACATATAATTAAAAATGCATTTAGTTTATAGCTTATACGCAGCGTGTTACTAACTAGTACTGTTTTTAGTATACTACGTATTTGCTGTTTTTTGTTTTTTTTTTTTTTTGTTTTACTACCCATTGAGCTATCTACTTAATTTGGTGCCACTAAATTCATAAATCATTCGTTGCGTTATCAAATCGGATAAGCTTAACTGTGTTGGGTAAACAGGACGTGGCTCGTAACGTGTTTAGCTCTATTACCAATGAGTTGGCCAAGTACAGTGCTTGTAAATGGATTCTGGCGAAATATAATTACAACATTTAATACAAACTATACACAATTTACACAAAATCACTTTGTTTGCTTAAAAACCTATCGAATATTATAGAAATATTAAACTGTAACTTTAGATTAAACGTAAACTTTCTATAGACTCTGATTGCATTGAAGACTAAGTGAGGTAACAGATTTAAGTAGTCATTATTCGTTTGGTTATTTCACTCAAGTTTTTGGGTGTAAATCATGGTGTCATTTGGCTGAAATGAAGCATTTGATTGCTTTATAAATTAGCGTTTGAGTGGAGTGTGAGTGAAGATTGGCTTCTTGTAAGATTTCCTGTCTAATTATAAACAATTAAAGTGCAACACATTCGAGTGTGGAGTATTGGGGCTGTTGCTCTTGTTGCTTGTTTGCCTGTTTGTTGTTAGTTGCGTTTTGTGTTGGCTATGATTACATTTAATGGGCTATGGCAAACATAATCATTTCGATTAAATAATCGGCTACTGCTTGCCTGGTGGCAAGTCGAAGCGATCTTCGCACATTTGCACAGTGCCTGCAACAAGAAGTTGAACGCCTGTAAGACGCGATGTTACTCTGCCTATTGTTGCCGTTGTAATTATGAAAGTTTTTCATCTTGTTATTACTGTTGCTGTTGTTGTTAATGTTGCTGGTGCTATGAGTTAAATGAACGGTATGAACTCATTTCAAAGAGTCAAGTTTATGCTGCACTGAGTCATTCCATACCATTTCATTCATACACAGCAGCAACAGCAGCAAGAGCACCAAGCAGCTCTCGGAAGTGAAGTGAAAAGCTGCCATGGCGACCACAAAAGTGACTCTGACTCTATGGCTTGAATTGGTCGGAATCTGTAGCTGAACCTGAAACCACCAGCAGCAACAACAGCAACACCAGCAACAAGAGCAACATCTGCAACAACAAAAACATCTGCAACAACAACGTCAGCAACTGTAACGCCTTGCAATGCGATACAAAGTGCTATTGGCTTTATGCAACAACAACAACAACCGAAACAGCAACAGCAACAGCAGCAGCAACAACAATAATGGGAGCAACCCCGATCCGATCCAATCCGATCCCATCGCGTCCCAAAGTTAGGCCAGAGAGCGAGTGCCGTTGGCGTTGGTAGCGCGCGCGTCGCCTTCAAAGACAAGTTTTACACCAATTTCCGCTGTAGTCTTTGTTTTTCTCTTTTCAATATAGTATATATATATAAGTGTATATAAGTATATTATGTTTTTTTTCTCTATATTTTCTTGCATTTTCATGTTATTATCTAAAGGTTAAAGACTTATGATGCGCCTGTGGAATTTTCTATAATTTTTTTCTATGCGCTTATAATGAGGCTTTAATGTGGCAATTGCCAGCTCTTAAGTGCATGACGTATCCGTCTGTCCGTCTGCCTGTGATGTTTAATTGAAAAAGGAAAATCAAGTGGGGAAAATTGTGCAATTGATATTTGATGAAACATTTTAAATGCTTGCACAAATATGTGAAGTTGCTTTTCAATAAGGTCTTGTAGTCGTTTGGCGACATGCGATGAGGATGATGACCTAACAACCATACGTAATTATGATCTTAAATCATTTCAATTTCAAATGTGATATTTATAAGTCATACGTATACCTTGTATTACTTTCAATTATACATACATTTTTGTCTAATTAATACGGTATGCGAGAATGTCACATGCCACACAATTACTCCGAGAATCTATCTGATATTTATAATTCTAGAGAATTCCGAGTTGATAGCTCTCCAAGTTTTACTAAATCTTTCAAGTCGGTTAATGTTTCTATAATAATGTTTATAATTCTGCATACATTTGCAAATCTATCAATTACTACCGGTGACTAACGGATCGAAGAAAAACCATTTATGCTGTTGTTATTGAAAATTTCCCAGCACCTATCGTGCTGTCAAGCTACAGCCCCTTTAGCAATATCAGTATTAGATATCAATTATTTGCTATTGAGTATTGTATTTACAATTTATGTATGGTTTACAATCTTTATTCGGTTTCTCTATTGCTGCAAATTGTCAATTCTACTGAACACGTTTCCATTTCACTTGGGGCATCAGAGACGGAGAGCTATCGGCTCTGTTTCTGGTTTAATTTACTATAAACATCATAAAACTTTGCATATTGCACCTGTCTGCCTTTTTCATGTATTATTATATTCATATTGTTTAAACAAAATGGCAATAACAAAGACCACACTGCAATAGCTAAACAAAAAGGCAAAACTCTTTGTTTTTTCTTGTATTTTTTGTTTTGTTTCATGGATTTCCGTTTGTGGATTTGTGTGTGGTATTTTTGTTTAATTTGTATTTTTTTTATCTTTGCGTTTTGTTTGTTCGATTTGATTTTGTTTTTGCTGATTTTTATGCTGTTCTGTTTATTTTTTTGCGCTGCTTTTTGTAGGTTAGCAATGTGAAACCTTGAAATTGCCTGTCAGCTTTAAATTTATTTTGTTGTTGTTATTACTGTATTTGATGTTCGTATTTTTTAACATTTTTTTCTGTATTTCGCGCAGTCGGTGTTGTACCATAAATTTTCACATTCAAGTTATTGTTGTATTTTTCCAGCTAACGTATTTACTTTATATTTATATTGTGCAAATTTATTTGTGTGCATTATTTACACGCTTTTTGTCCGTGTCGTCCAGAGTAAACGAATCTTTGCAGGTTTTTTATGGGTTTTCATTGTTTGTAAATAAATGAGAGCAGCAGAGTTACGAGATTCTTAATATGTTCATAAAAATGTAACAGAAAAATTCTTTATTCTCTATTAACATCTCATTGGTCGAACAGTGATATAAATAATAATATTTAAATTTAAATAAAATTATGGAATTATTTTGTAATTTGTAGCTTATTAATAAAATCATTCATAAAGTTCATAAAATAAACTCGACGCAGAGTTCATGGTAAATAAATTGTATTTTAAGTGCTATACATAAATAATATAATAGCAACAATATAAATAAAATAATGCTAATCGCAATTAAATAGTTATGACTTTTATAGAAATTTATAAATTGTTTTAAAAATTTTGCTACGAATTGAAATCTTCAGCTTATATAAATAAAATTAAAATTCATAGCGTACGTGTTCACTAGTTTATCACTACCGTATGCTGTCTTTACAGGGTATTTAAGGCAACATTTACATGCAGCACCTCAAACTATTTGCGCTTAATCGTAATCTTTGCTAGACATTTGGGCTTTTTTGAACAACCTGTTCGCTTCAGTTAGGAGCTGATGTTGGTTTGGAATTTTGTTTACTTGTTTAGTTTTGTTAAGATGTTTGTGTTGTTGTTGTTGTTGGTTTTGGGTGCGAAGCTTTGATTGATTTGATTTGGGCAGCTTTTAGCTGTCCAGTTGGAAGACGCGACACGTCGCATTTGCCCAAGTTGCTTTTGCTTTTCGTTTTTAGACCCTGTGTTTGAAAAACACAAAAAGGGTCTATTAACTTTGTGCAAAGTCGATTTGTGTGTAACAGGCAG
>JBANCZ010003459.1:0-12515 GCA_037040025.1 Sphaerogastrella javana | reverse complement strand
TATATAAATATATATATATATATATATAAATTTATACAAAATAAAAAAAATATTCAACATTAATATTATAGTTTTTCCATTGCTGTATGGTATTTTCGTGGTAGTATTATTTCCATTGCAGCTTAGTATTATCGATAATCGATAACAACTGCTGTTGCTTACTAAGCGAACTTTACAGTGCATTGCACAAATCATTAGCAGCATCAAAAGCACAAGAGAGAACTAGTAAAGAAACGACGAGCCGAAGCACCGCTATTCATGCACCGAAATAAACAGCGAGCTTTCGGTTCGATTGACCCACAGCGCTTAATGCACAGCATAAGTAACAAGCAAGCGCATACAGAACGTATACCGAAAGAGAGAGAGAGTGAAACTGAGAGAGCAACGGAGTCGTTATAGCAAATTCACTAGTTCGCATGCAGGTGAACTATCGAAAGAGGCACCGAATGAGAGAGAGAGATTGAATTTGAAGATGAGCTGACAAAATTAGAGCGTCAAAGAGAAACGTTGCGCAGTCGCATATGTTCAGTCGTATGCAAATGACGCACAAGGGAATTGCTGACGAAATTTTTCGCTTGGTTCCAGGGCGTGCAAGGTAAGTATTAGACTTATTTTGGAATTAATCCAAAACTTGCTTTTTATACATAAAAAAAAAAACACATTGCATTGGTATTATTTCTTTCATTTATTTAAATTTTTAAGTCTTTTGCTTTTTCATATACATATCGGGTGTTGGTTTTCCATATACTTTGCATTTAATTATTATTATCATTAATAATTATTATATCCATATAGTATTATCATTATTAATGTTATTATATTTATTATTATTATTATTGTAATCATTATTATTTATAATATTATTTTAGGTTTTGGGTAGTTTTGGCTCTATAAATATATGCATAATTATAGCTAATTGCTTTTAAGTTATGTTTTCTTTTATAATGAATAATCCATATGGTATATACATACGCACACTGAGACACGTGATATATATATGTATATATTTACTTACGATCGAATTTCAATTTAGTTATACACAACAGATAATTATGGGATTATCAGAAAAATATATAATGTACAAAGTAATAGCACTAAGTGTATGTAAGAATATCAATATCGTATAGAAATTGGAGTGGGGAAAGGGGGATGTAGGGCAGATTAGGATTAGATACAAAAAAAAAAAAACAAAGAATATCGAAAATATGCTAGCAAAGATATAGTAAACTCTGAGCGATGTGTCGCAACGAGGGTTGCTCCAAAATGTTTTCCATCGCTAGTTTGTGATTATCATAAGGGCGATATATATATATATTTCAGTTAATATGCGTATGCATGTATATAGTATATAGTATTATAGATAGAGATAATGGTAAAGATTTATATATGTATATATATTTGTTGTAAATGTAGCATATATAGCATATATGTATATATACAGTAGAGTTAGTTTTGAAAACTTATTTAAACCGTTTAATGTTAATGTTCCATCGTAGACGATGATACAATTCGGTAATTTATATATAATATATATATACACTATCTTAATAATATTAGCAGAGAACGAAGGAACATTTTAAGAATTCATAATGTAACTGCTGGGTGTGTTAGCTAATTAGATTTCCTATACCGATACCAATTCCGATTCCGAATCCTCTCCCGATTTCAATTTCGATTTCAGTGGTTAGTTTCATAATTTTTCGGGTTTTGGTTAATGTGATCTATACGCGCGGGTTCTCTTATAGAAATATTGTATAGTTTTGTGTTGTTAGCTATATATGTATCGCTCGATCGCCTGGTTTAGACCTCCGTGGAGCGTGAATCGTCCGAACGTGAGGCCTTGCGCTCACGACCTGGTATTCTGCCCATGATCACAGGACCCTGCGGTTGAGCCTGCGCTTGTGCCTGAGCCTGCGCCTGCGCCTGCGCTTGAGCCTGAGCCTGAGCCTGAGCTTGGGCCTGGGCTTGCATCTGAGCCTGCGCCAGCTGCTGTTGCTGCAGCATTTGCTGTTGTTGCAGCAAGTATGTCGCCTGCGACTGCTGCACGAAATTGGCATGCGTATAGGCTTGCATGCCGGGCGCGGCGTACACATTGCTGGGCGTGCCTTGCATGTTGAAGCGGATCTTGGAGGCAGCATTCGCCGCATTGGCAGCAGCTGCTATGGCGGCGGCGTTTTCGCGCGAAGCGCTGGACGTTGTTGTCGACTGGAAGGAGATGCTCATGCCGCTGTCCAGGGAACCAACGCTGCCACGTCGCTGCGGTTTCTCATTGCCAACTGAAAGAGAGCATAAGAATTAGCTAGAGATCAACTGAATGATTGTCAAGAATCTCACATTGCTCGTGCATGTCCAGCAGACTGTTGCTAAGCGCACTGCGCTTCAGCTGCGAGGAGTCGGCAGAGTTGGGAGCTTGCTCGCCCGATGCTTGGGCGCCAGGCGGATAGGGGCAGGGGCAGACCTCGACATCGGCGACGCCGCTGTCACGATTATCGGCATTGCCGGTGGCACGATTCCGTGCCGATTTTTGGCGTTCAAGTTCGGCCTCAATGCGCAGCGATTCCATTTCATCCATTTCGCTGATGGACTCCTTGAGATCCTCGGCAAACTTGCAGCGATCGTGCTCATTGCGTGCATTGAACGTGATCAGTATTTTACCATCGACCTTCTGCGACAGCTGTATACAGAATGGATAATTGGGTAGATCCAGCAGATTGACTACGGTGCCGCACAGCGGGAAACTGTTACGGAACGTGTATGTGACTGAGGTTTTCTTCTTGCTAAAGATTTTGGTAATGACCAGCAGATCGTTGAACAGAAAGACTTCGCGCTGATGCACGCCAGGTCGTTCCTTCTTGTTCACATCGGGTATCTCGTACAGTCGACAATAGCAGACCAGACGACGATGCGGCAGCGCCAGATTGGGTTTCTTGCCCACAATGGTGGCTTGCACCTTCATGACTTGGGTGACATGATCGCTGCCTGGCTTGAATTCATCCGATTTGACGCGCTCGAAGATGCCACTGAGCATATCCTTGTCGATGTCATGGCAGTCATCGATACCGCGCAAATTCTTGATGAAATCCTCGACACGCATCCGACGCTCTGGCTTCAGATTGGGCGTATGCAGATCCGTATTGAGCATGATGATGGCAAATGCGAGCACAAAGATCTGTCAAGATTTAAATAGAAATTAATAACATACATATGATTTATAGAGTATTGATGCCTACCGTATCGGATGATCTCAGTCGCCCCACAATGTCCGCATTGCATTCACAGTAGCGCTGCGAGAAGATCTCCATCAGACGTTCGATTTTCTGCGCCTCGCCCGGCATGCGGAAGTAGGCCTGGAATTTGCGCAAGGCCACGTCCACCTGCCGCCCAGACAGATCCAGTTCCATGGCAAAACAACTCAGTACAGCCATATTGAACTGATTCTGCAAATTGCCCAGATACTCGCCAATCATCTGCCGCGACAGACCCTTCCGTGTGATGAGGAAACGCGCCACGCCCTGTGGCGTATTCTCGAGAAAACCACGACGTATCAAATACGTGATGCCCTTCTCCGGTTTCTTGTTGAACAGATTCAGCCCGACCCGATACTGTCGCTTGCGTATTGTCTCTGACATCTTGTAGTTCTGTGCCACTCCAGCCGCCGCCGCTGCCGCCTGCAGTTGTTGCTGTTCGTGCTGCTGCTGCTCGTGCTGTTCGTACTGGGCGGCGCTTGTGTGCGATGAGATGGCATGATCATCGGTGGGTGGTACACCACCACTTGCCGTGACCGCTGCCACCGCCACCTGCATCTGTGCGGACACACAGACGCCCGTCGAGTCCGAGGAGTGGGTGGAGAACTGCTGCGAGCTGTTGAGCGCAGTGCCACGCTTCCAAGTGTGTGGCGAATTGCTGCGATCCGAGCCCAAGTCGCTGTTCATGTTGCGCTCCGCCGAGGTAACACTCGAATCCGAGCCGGAACTCTGCACGGATGTCAGGCTGCCGTTCTCCGCGGTCTTGCACAGTCCGTTGGTGCGCAGCAGCGATGGAGGCGGCGGCGTCTGTCGCTGCATCATGAGCAGCTGGCTCTGCTGCTGTGCCGTGATAGAGGAGGTGCGTTTGGGCACCTCTGGTGGCACCTTCTTGCCACTGCCGCTGCCCTGGCTACCACAGCTAGGCGTGGGCGTGGTGCTGCCGCCCTTGGGACGCATATAGATTTGTGCGGCGGAGTAGTAGGGTGTATGCGGCGAATGCCCGCTCGTATTCACCCACGAGGCATTCAGCGAGGTGTCCGCCGAGCTGGCATAGCTCAGCTCATGCGGCGAACCATGATAGCTTGTATAGTAGGCGGCTGCTGTGGGCATGGCCTGTGCATTGTAATAATGCGGCTCGGCCGCATGTAACAGATTCACGTGCGGATGTGACGCCAAGCCCGAGGCGGAGGTGGTGCTGCTGGCTATGGAGACGGGTGAGGCGCCTGCAAAATCGAATGGAAAATTGTTAGCAAAAGTGTTTCAATTGTCTTAGTGTAGAGTACACAAAAGCGCAGCGCTGACTCAGCTAGATAACGTCATGACAAAGCAAAACAAGCGGTTCAGTCGGAACGAACACAGAGTATGATAGACGGCACGTAGACAGGATACTTTATAATCTCTGATTCACTTGCCTTGTTTGGCTTTATATATATATATATTGACCGTTATATAGCTGCGTCTATGGCCACAAAATCACAGCTTACCCGACTGACTGCGTGGTATGGGACTGCAGTCGAGCTGGCGCCGCTCGCGCATGGACAGCGAACGTGTGGGCGGTGTCCTGGACAAACCAGGTGAGGCAGCTCCTGGTGGACCAGCCATTATGGTAACACGTGGCTGTGCTGACTGTTGTTGTTGTTGCTGCTGTTGCTGTTGTTGTTGTTGCTGTTGTTGCTGTTGTTGCTGCTGTTGCTGTTGCTGAAGTTGTTGCTGCTGTTCAAGCTGAGATTCTGTGGTGCTGCCATAGGCAGATGATAGCGATACATTCGCCGAGCCGCTCTCCTCGGCCAGCGTCATGCTGGATGCCGTGACAACCATCCGCCGACTGAGCCGCTTCTCCGCCTTGGCCATGGCTGTGATGGAGGCGAACTTCTTGACCATCATGTAGTGTCGGAAGCAGCGCTGTATGGTTATCGCTGCATTGCGCGCTCTCACGCCGCCGTACTTGCGTTCCAGCAGCTCGATCTGTTTATCCAGCAGATCCTGTGATAGCTCGTAGCTGTGAATCCCAAAACAAAAGAATTTGCACGTCACTTCTGGCTTATTTCAACAAATATCATAAAAATTTAATAATAGTAGAAACTGCGCCACTTTTTTTTTGTGTCGTTGGCCGCTTTGAAATTTGCGCATAACTGAAAAATCATTCTGCATGCTCAGTCGCTCGCCCGCACTACCTATAGGTTCTATTTTTTTGATAAGATATCTAGACTTTTGTGTGAGTATCTGTATCTATGAAATACAAACAATTCGACCTGATTAAAATGTTGCCACGAACAACAAAGATAGAGCCAAAGAGTGAGAGAGAGAGAGAGAGAGAGAGAGGAGACTGAGAGCAGGCACTAAAATCTTTGCTTATTATTTTTGCTAAATATACATACATATACCTTTGTATACATATATACATATATATATATATATAGCCATATTTTTAATTTAGCGCATTTTGATCAAAAGACATTTAGACTTGGCGATAGAGAGCAACATTTGAGTGCCATTAATTAGCATTTAGTTAGATCTTTGACTGTCGATATTAGGCGAATTTTTTCATCAGAAATATCACACAGAATTTTAGCTGTTTAGTCAGATAAAAGGCGCTGTTATCGAAGCAATATAAGACCTGTTCTACTCTATATATATCTATATGTTAATTAGAAGAACAGCTACAGTTAGAGCTGGGATCAATCAAGTTCAAATGATGCTTTAAAGACAAAAGACGTGACTTTAAAAAATATCTGTAAAAACGGATTTATAATTGTAAATTATAACAAGTTTGCATAATTATTGAGTACTTTCGATAGTCAAATAACCTATTCAATATTTGTAATATTTTAATAAAAATATTTGTTTAAGTTAATCTTTTAAAATACTTATAGTATTCTTATATGATTCCCTTTCTTGTCACTTTATAAATGAAACTTTGTTTAGAGCTTCTCAAATGAAAGTCAACTAATTCAGCTTGAAACTAAAGCTAAAATAAATGTGTATGAGCTTAGTCTATGGCTAAATCTATAGACAGATATAGCCATATCTAAAACATGTGCATGCATCTGTCTTAATTACGTGTAAAAAAAAAAGTTAAAAGCAGCTGCATAATATCGTATAGAATATCATTTAGTACAAATGCCTGACTAAGACTAACCAGCTGTGGGCACTCTTCACATCAATTCTCTTCCTCTCCCTCTCTTTCTACCACTCTCCCTCTCATTCTTATAGTGTAAATAGAAGCCTTACTGCAAGTCAGCTGTCAGTTGCAGTTGCAAATATTTACATAGAAGCCAACAAGTGCCTCGAGTGCGTCAGAGTTTTTCTCTTTACCTTCTCTTTTCTTGTTGTTATCTATGATAAAAGAGAGACAAGGGGCTGTCGTTTATCAGCAAATTTGGCGCAGTGTAAAGTCCAAACTCATTAACCTAATAGGCATATAGATATACCTATACATATAGACAGAGGATTACCCATTGGCTACTTACGCTGACTGGGCGCGCGTTCGCTTCAGCACATCGCCTCCATTCCGTATGGAGTTCTTTTTGTGCATGATGTGCTGTTGCTGCTGCTGCTGGTGCTGTTGCTGCAGTTGGTGGTGCTGCTGCAATACGACTGCACCACCGGCGCCAGTGCCCACACCGCTGCCGGCAATGACCACCGCACCACCATGATGATGATGATGGCCATGACTGTGCAGCAGGTGATGATTGTGATGATGATAGTGACCACTGCCTGGTACTGCAACAGCTGCTGCTGCCTGCACCTGTTGCATGTAGTGTTGTTGTTGTTGCTGCTGCTGTTGTTGTTGTTGCAGGTGCTGCTGTTGTTGCTGCTGCTGTTGCTGATGGCACGTGGGATACTGCTGTATCTGATAGATCATCTGTGGATGCTGTGGCGCGGGATAGTTGATGGTTGTCGACGAATTATGACCCGGTCCCGCATAATGATTCTGCACATAGACATAACCACCGACGCCATCGGTGGCTGTGCTAGAGCCACCGTGCGCCGTCACCGGCGGCCCGGCCAGATCGTACTGTGTGGAGCCACTGCGCTCAATGCTCTTCTGTGGAAAGCTGCAAAAAAATAAATACAAAAAAAATGTTGTTAATTGCATTCAATTATAACAATCTGAGTATCTTAGAGGTAAACTATGATTATATCAATTTACTATATGTATGATATTGTGAATGGTTCGATTATTTATTATATTTATATCAATGTTCTATATAAGACATAGTGAACAGTTTGAAGGTTAAGTTTCATGTAATTGAATTCCATAAATTATCCATTTATTATTGAAGAATTGCATTATTCATCCCATTTAAATTGATTTTTATTAATTATTCTGAATTATTTTTGTAGTTATTTTGGATGCATCTGAAGAATGAAAACATATTTTTTCAATTCAATTTTATTTTATAATTTATTATTTTTAATTTTTTCAACATTTTAGTTTTTTTTTTAAACAATATTATTTTTTTTTTTAACAATTTTTTTTTTTTTTATTTTGTATTTATTTTTTGTTTTTTATTTTATTTTTTTTTTAAAGTATCATAGAACTTTCGCTTATTCAAACAGATTTATTAGCTATATAGATAGAGCCTCTGCATACCTTTCGCCAATTATAAAACCCGAAATGCAAATGATCATCTTGTCTATTCTACAATACAAGCTCAGAGTTTTGATTGAAATACACACACACACACATGAGATAGAGACACAGATATGGTCAGGCAATATCCACAAAATAAAATATATATGCACAAAAGCTTGTTTATATTAATATTATTCAAATCAAATTAATTATTTGCTGTGTTCGAGTCGGTTAAACCTGGCCAAAGAGGAAGCACTTAAATGTATCTTATAGTATCGTATCGGTATCGAATCGGAAGAAATTAGAGATCTCACGTCGTTGCCCAGCAACGTTCGCGTTTCAACTAAACCGAGCGCACGGCCTGAGCTCGACAAGCTGCTCGATGGATCGTAGGAAGCGTACGAAACAGCAAAAGATACACAGATACTCGATACACAGATACACAGATACAAAAAAGAAGACGAAGCATGCGCGTCGGCGTTCAAACGTGTTTCGCATGGCTTAATTTTTGACTATGTGTGCGTGTATGCGTATCTGTATCTGTGTGAGTTTGTTGTCAGCTGCCTACGCATTCAAAAATGCATCTGTTTGGGTTTTTTTTTGTTTTTGTGTAGCTGGAGAAACGAGAACAATTGCTACCCTTACGAAGCCCTAAACAATGCGCAACTAACAACAAAAGAACAACACAAAATCGAAAAGAAGAAGTAGAAATTTATATGATAAAGAAGATCCTAAGCGTAAAAGGATCCATACAACAACAACTACGAAACGAAGAAGAGGCAGCAGAAAGCAGAGTGTCAAAATTTTGGGTCTGGGGCTGCCATATGGCCTATGGATCAGCTCGAATTGATTTCAACTTAGGCAAAAAGCAAAAGGAAATCATTAGCTAACGCTGACAAACACAGAGAATTTTCTATTGGAATCTCTTGGGGAAAAAACGCTATGTGGAAAGTGAAAATTGTTGACAAAATGCTCATGAATTTGAAGTTTTAATTACAGTTTGTGCTGAGGCGCTAATGCAATAGGAAATTGTAGAGGGTAAAAAGAAAAAATAGATTGAGTAAAATACGGGGAGAGAGAAGGAAGTGCAATATGAATCACATGTTCTTCATTGTATTGGTTTTAAAAGCTAAACTAGGGAACAAATGTATTTAATGTTATTAAAATGTAGATCTTTGAGTAATTTAAACTGATTACTAATGATTTTACGATCTCTATTACTAATGTTTTCACTATCTTTAGTTCTTTTAAGGACAAGTAATTTCAATCTTATAAAACACTTGGTAATGTAAGTGATTCATTTGGAAATCTAAAGAGTTTTTGTTCCAACTTTAACGATGAAAAAATATTAAAGAATGAAATCTAAAGACAATTGTAGTTCCCTTTCTCTCTCTGTCTCTCTCTTTCTTTATATCATTTTAAATCGATTTGAAGTGGCAGGCCTAGAACATTGATTATATATAACGTATATAGCTGCTGTATTTCAAGATCTATTGCCTCACAGCGCTACGAATCATGGCTCAGCTGGTGGCCTAATAAGTTTTTGGTCATTGGTAACAGCAAATGCAATCAGTTAGGGTATACACATAAGAGTTTTGCTTTGCTTTACGAAATAAGCAAAAGAAAAAATAAGGAATAAGAAAAGGGCACAAACTGAACAAAGAGCAGCTGCATTTTGCACCCAGTGAGTGGCAGTAAAGAGCAACAGGATTTGCAGGATAACGAGAGAAGAGATAGAGATAGACTGACAGGAACACGCACAATGCGATTTTCCACAAGGGAGCATTAATATCATCCTTGTATTATTATTATTTTTTTTTCATTATACCAGCTCCTACTCTCATTTGGCCAGTTCTCAAATGCACCTGGTGTACATCGTTTTTTCTCCCTTGTTGTTGTAGTCCTTGTGGCAGGTAGTTTGCCTGCTTCGCTTGTTATTGTTGCCACAAGCAACCTGATGCATGTTGCTTGTATCCCAGTCTTTCTCTCTCTATATGTATCCCTTTCTCTGTCTGCTCCTCTCTCTCCCGCTCATACACTTGATTTAAGTGTCCTTTGGTTTGAAAATTGAGTCCAAGCGAAGTGAAAACATCTGCCACACGTCCAACGCTAATTGTTTGCCGTTGCACATGCGTCCAGCTGTTTAGGTGCCCACAACATAAAAGTATCTGTATCTGTATCTGTATCTCGGAGTATATGTATCTGTAGCAGTAAGTGTGTTGTATGTGTATCTGTTGGATACAAACAAACGTACAACTATCTGCGGCTGACACACAAACGTCACACACTGCGCTTTGCTCGCGAGCCAAAAGTTTTTTCTTTCGATTTTTTTTTCTTGATTTGTGCCCCATGCCGCAGTCATTTCCTTGCTCACTTCCTCACACTGGCTCACTTGATATGCAACAAGTGTCGCCTCTGTTCGCCGTTTGGCGACTTGCGTGACCTGAACGGAGTTGCAGTGACAGAGGCAGAGGCAGAGGTGGAAGCAGAGTCAGAGGCAACACCTGTAGCTACTGAGGCGGCCGCCTTTTACTCAAAAGTGCAGCCGTAATTGTTATTGATTCTACATTAGTGTGCTCTATGGTGTCTTATGCTTTATGGACTGTGCCCCCAAACTACCACCACTACCAGACAGACAGACAGACAGACAGAGAGACAGAGAGACAGACATACAAACATAAGGCAGAAAAACAACATTAACAAACGGCAATAACAGACAGACAGCTGGCAGACATAGATACCGACAGGGAAACCACATAGGGGGTCCCCATACGTCCAAGCTCTCATTCTTCTTTAACTCTATATATTTCGCACTTGAAGAGGCGCCCAACTGATAAATGTATATTCTATATATGATTTATTAAGTGCTGTTAAATATTAGGCAGATTTCGTGCAGATTCGAATTATTTAATTTAAGAATGAATCAATGTATTATAATAATTATTATTATATGTTAATTTTCATATAAATTTACTAAACACATCACAATAATTTTTAATAATTTTAAATTTAAATAAATATTTTTGTATTTTTACAAACATATTTTATTTAAATAAATATGAATATTACTTTAATTTCATTGACCAAATTGTTATTTATATTGATTCAGTTTTTATTATATTAGAATAAAGTTTATTTTTTATATTATATCTTAAAAAATTGATCATAACCCTTTCAAAATACAATAAACCATTCAATAACAGAGCTAAAGCATAGCAGTACAGCGGAAATACAGAGCCCTGTTAACTTAGCAGTCGTGCAGCACTGTTAACTTAACAGAACCCCCAACGTAGGCAATGCCTTTTCAAAGCAAAGCGAATACAACACAGAGTAGGAAATTCACCACAAAACAAGTTCCACAGAACAGCTCCGATTGGTGATTGAAGGCAGTGCAATGGAGATAAACAAAACAAACAATGAGTTTGCAGTGGCTGATGGGAATTAACTAACTTAGACATAGATTAAGGTACACTTGTACGTAAATCCATTGATAAGCTACGAGCGATAGGTATATCAAGTGGAACGTAGAGGGCTATGATGTGGATTGTAATTGGTTTGTATTTTGTCTGCTCGTTTACCTGACGGCCGTCACATGGTGCGAGGTATGCGTCTGCGTCTCCTTGTGCCTGGTGGACAGACTCACCACGGTCACGTGCCGTGTGGCGGTGCGCACCACACGACGCACACGACTCCGTCCATCGCCCACAACAACAACAATCGGCGGTGGCTTCTTATCGCTATCATATTGCAGAAATGATTCACTGCCGCTATCCTCTAGGTTGGCAGGAACAGGCAGATGCCTTCTGTTGCTATTGTTGTTGTTGTGGTGATGGTGGTGGTGGCTGTTGGTGGTGCTGCTGCTGGTGGTTTTTGACATGATCGCAGTGGCAAATTGCAGCCACAAAACCAAAAAAGAAACACTCTGAGGGCAATGGCAACACTTTCGCCTTCACTTTTTGTGCCTTTGCGCTTTGATTTCAATTTGTTTCGATTTTTGTTGTTGTTGTTGTTATTCTGATTATTTGTTGTTGTTATTATTGTTGTTTTTTAGGTTTTCTTTCGTTTTTGTAAATTGTTTTGCTTTCGTTTCATTCATTTGCAAATTGATTTGTTGTTTGCTGCTTCTTTCGCTTTTTCTTTCGTTTATAATTTATTGTTCTTGTGTTCGTTTTAATTTATGTACATATTTATGCATATATTTCTTTGTTGTTGTTGTTGTTGTTGTTGTTGCATTTGTTGTATTTTATGTACTTAATTTCTTTGCCATTTTATCTTTGGTTTAGTTATGGAATTTTCTTCGTTTTACCCCTCTCTCTATGTCTCTATTTAGATTTTGTTCGCCGCATTTTAGTCTTAGTCTTTGTTGCCTTTTTATGGCGTTTAGATAACGTTTAGGCTATTCTAAGCGATAATAATATTGTGATTAATTTTATTTTAGTTGTTGTTTTGTTGTTGTTAATTTTAGTACACATTCCAAGCACACGTTTACTATCTTTTTGCACAAAAACAACAACTACAGCAACACTAACAGTAGCGGCAAAAACAACAAGTACAGCAACTGTTATAAACACCCAATAACCCCACAATATGGCGGACGCCCTTCAAAAAGCGCTGTAATACACAAACAGAGAGAGAGAGAGAGAGAAAGAAAGAGAGAAAAAGTAAGGGACAACAAAGCTAGTGTGCGAAAG
>JBANCZ010003458.1:0-12518 GCA_037040025.1 Sphaerogastrella javana | reverse complement strand
GTGAGTATGTGGTTGTGTTTGTGTAAGTGTGCGTAACTTGCCACGCTTTCAACACCTCAGCGCTTGTCAAAAGCTTTAAAACTTTGCTACTACTTTTAGCTGCTCTAGCTGCAACATGCTACACACACAAACAATATTAGAGTGTATCTGTGTGTGTGTGTGTGTGAGGGAGAGTATCTGTGTGTGTGTGTTATGTGTAATTTTTGCTACTTTACGCTTGATGGCAAAAACTTTTGGCATTAAATTGGCGCCCGACTGCACTTTTACAACAATTTATCAACAAGAAGATTTTCGTTTCCCATTTCCCATCTCTTTATCACACTTGCTTGATTCTATGTCTTGTGTCTACACTGTCCTTTTGTTTTTGTTTGTATGCTCTTTGTTTTGCTCTTCACTTTTGACGCTAGACTAATCGCTAAACAATTGTTTAAACATTCAAATGGCAGCATAATTACATTAATTAGCATTTTCGTTGCGCCTCAGTTGTTTTGCTCTTTTGCTGCTGCTCCTTCTTGATGTTGTTTTTGTTTTTGTTTTTGTTGTCGTTTCTTTGCAGTGCAATCTATTGCCAAAAAGTTTTTAAAACACACACACACAAAATATTATTATTTTATTTTCCCTTTAGTATTCATTTTACTGCATGCAAACTGTTGCTATTTTTGTATATTTTACACATATAAATAGTTCTTTTAGTAAGGCAAATCATCGCGCTGTAAATTTATTGTGGATCATGTATGAAATGTTTTGTATATATATATATATATATATATACGTTTGTATATGCATATGTTTAAACAAATGTGTCAAGATAATAACATAGCTGACAAATTATGACAATTGTTTTGTGCTTTGTTTTACATTTTTGTATAGATATGTTGTAATATTCATATTTTGTGTGTAATGATTCACATGACATTTCTACATATTAAGCTGTATTCAAATTTCTTCAAATGATAAATTTAAATATAATTGGTTTTGCCAAATGAATATACAATTTTTTAAGAATTTTAAATCAAAAATTTCAACTCTAAATTAAACACATTTGAAATTTGCATAAAATTTTTTAACATATTAAATACATTTGATTTAGCATTTAAAATGAGTTGAACGAGCATTGCGAGTTAATCAAGTTGAATCGAAGCGTTTAAACGAATCAATTGTATTTTATATTTTACAAAATAGTCAATTATTATGATTTATATGGTTTTTACAAATTTTTTGTAATTAATTGTAATTTAATTTGTGTATAGCAACAAAATTGAATCGAACATAACATGAATAGAAACGGGAACAATAATTACTTAGAAATATTTGCGGTACATTAAATCAACATACAGCTCATTACTATTACTATTAGCATTAGCATTAGCATTACCACCCTTTCCCCCTTACCCATACCCTTGACCACTACCCTCACCCAATTACTAACTACCGCCTGCTTTTGCTTCATTCTTCAACTCTTTAGAGAGCTATTCAACTGTGTTTGTGTGTATTATTTCATCTATTTATCAGTGTTCATTGCCCATCATTAGACAAATACATAGAATATAATGGAAATAGATAGAGAGGGAGAGAAAGATAGAGAGAGGGATAGAGAGATGGATAGAGAGAGAGCCAGAGAGATATATTTGATGTGTTTTTTTTTTAAATAGTTGTTGAATTTTCGTGCTTTTAGTGTTTTTGTTGCTGTAATAATTTTGGCTTTTATTTCGTATTATACGCTAGCTATTTTATTTATGTTAAACAAATTCCGTTGAAAGATAAATTATGCACAATTTATTTATGGTCGGCAGCAAATGGATCGATACATTTTATAAGCAACAGCAACCGAAGCAGAAGCAGAAGCAGCAGCAGCAGCGGTAGGCGGAGCAAAGAGCATTTTGAAGGGGTGTAATTTGAGTTAATGTCGAATTTTTTTATATTTTTTGGTTTTTGTTTTTGGTCGTTTCTAAGACTCATCTAAAAGCAGAAGATCTTGTGGCCAGTTAATAAATTGAATGCTCATTAAAAAGTTTGCTTTCGGTATATTATTTGCCACAAGACTTCTACATAGCCTGCAACTTGCTCTAATTAATGTGTTTTTATAATACATATATTAAGTAAGACTTGTACTAGATCTTATTAAATTTTAATGCATTTTTTAACGCTAAGGTTTTGTATTGTTTTTCATTTTTTTTTTGGCAATTTTTTATTGTTGTTAAATTGCGCAGATTTGCCAGCTTAATTAAAGTGATTTATTTTGCCTATACGAAGAGTTTTGTGCAAAAACACTTTGCGCAACTTTCATATTGTAATTTGTAATTGAGCATAATTAATGCGCAATAAACAAACACAGCCAGACACATACACACATGCGAACTTACACACACGAACACACACACACACCATACTAATACACACACTCACTTATACAGTTAGTGGCTAAGGTATACAAACATTAAAGGGGGTTAGCTAACCACAAGCAAAACACAGCGCACATACACAGAGAGAAATACATGCATACACACAGATACACACGCACACATTCACACGCTCACATATACCGAGAGAAGATTATAAATAATTGAAACATTTATTGCAGTCATGTGCAATATTGTAGCTAATTATAATAAGCGCTAGCAGTCGCAGTTGAATTCAGCAGCAGCTCTCTCTCTCTCTCTCTTGCTATTGCTTGAACTTTCGTAATAATTGCCATAAATTATGTGAGCTCTATGCAAATTTGTTTGTAGCGACCGAACTACACCTATATTTCTACCTCTCTCTTTCTCTCTTTCTTCACTCTGTCTCTCTTTTTATGACGCCCCCTAGAAATATCCTTAGTATTCTACACATTCCTGTTGCAAATATTTGGTATTTTCATCTACCTCTTTCTCTATGTCTGTAAAACATATGCCAGTTTGCCATTTATTCACACTCACTGTGCAATCTCTCTCTCTCTATCTATCTATCTTTCCCTCTCTGTCAATGATTCGTAATTTATTATTATTTATTTGCTACCTTTTGCATACTTTTATTTGAGAATTTCGTGAGGAATTTCATCATAAGATGAATTTTGCTAGATCAAGCTATAGAACTGCAGCTATATTTCATAGAATTGAATTATATTGATTACAATGATTTGATCTAGATGCTTTAAGATTTTATAGATCATATAGAGTTTAGCATATATTTATAGGATACATAAATAAACAAAATTTCACCTTTCAGTTGCTGCTCGAAAGTAAATAAATTTCCTTTTTTTTTAAATGTTTGTTTATTTTTTTGATATTGTCTACGTGTTCAGCGCCTAATTAAGTCTTTTAATGATCATTAATTGGCTTGATTATGTTGATTACATTCGAGTTAATAACATTTTTATTCATTTGCCAATGTTTTGTTTTTTCTTTTTGATATTTTTTTCTATTCAGCTGGGGGCAGTCTTTACTTTTGTGTGTATTATTTGTATGCTTCTTCTCATCTGTTGTGCCATTTCATCTGTCATGTTTATTTATTGTTCTAGCTTGTACGCAGCTCTGGGTGTCTATGCTGCCGTATCATGTTGGTCATAACAGCCAAAAAAAAAAAAAAAAAATAGAAAAAAAATATAATAATAATATTTCTGACCAAAGGCACTTACCTAGCCCATTAATATGCCTTGAACGGAACGTGTCCCGTTGATTTATGATGCTGCACTTAATTAAAAACGTTGGTCCCTCTCTCGCTTTACCATTTCGACTTTAAGTTAAATTCTCAACACTTTTTTTTAGGAGTTTTAATTAAGTTAAAAAATTTTTCAAGTGCAAGCGTTGAAACTAAAGCAAACTAACTGCATTTTGGTCTAAAACAAGAGTCGAAAGCTACACGATGCATGATGATAAAAACTATAGCCAAAAACTGCAAAAACTTTTCGAAAACTAATAAACTATGTTCAGACAATGTGTGAGTGTGTTGAGTGTGAGTCTGAGTGTGAGTGTGAGTGTGTGTGTAAGTTTGAGTGCGAGTATGTGTGTGTATGAATGTCTGTGTTTTAACCTGACTAACAATTTCAACAGTCGACTGAGTATTTGGGTTTTTCAAGTTGCCAAACATGATCTCTCAATGTCTCTGTAATGGTAAAATTCAGCAACTGCACAAAGCTTACATTCACGCACTCAAACTGACACTCACATCCACACTCACACTCGCAGTCACACTTGCAATCACACTCGAATGTATTCCTTTTGCGTGGTTTATAAGCAGCTGCGATTGCTTTGCAATTTGTTCTGGCCAATGCACGCGGCCTGGCAGCAAATTGCTGGGGCATTTATATAGACTATATATATATATATATATATATATATATATATACCAGGCTAGACAGTAAAGAGGGGAAAGAAGTGCTGCTATAGAAGACAGGTAGACGACTGTTGCTTCATGTTCGAGTGCAATTAATGTAGACACTTAATTAATCATAAAAATTGGCGAAATGCGCTTATGGCTCATTTAAATTGACAAATTGTGTGTGGGCTGCAAACGTCAAAGAGGCCTTCCTTTTTTCTCATTTTTTCGATTTGGCCATGTCGACCAATAATTACATAATGTGGCTTGTGTACGTCAGCTATCAGACGCATTCAAATAAATGAATATATCAACATTCAAACGATGACGATGACCTGATTAACATAGCCAATACAAAAAAAAAAAATGAACATAAAGAATGAACACAAAAATGAATAAAAAAATGAACTTTGCTTTTGTCTGACTGTCTGTTTTTCTGCTGCTAATGTGATTCATAAGCAGTGCTAATAATTTTGTGATTATGATAACAAAACTCATTTATTTGTCAAAAGCTTCCCCAATCCAGTCAGTTTAGACAGTCAGACAGACGAGTCAATCATCAACAGCGAAAACATCTGTCTCTGTTCCCGTCTCTGTCTCTGTCTCTATCCCTAGTCTAGTCTCTCTTGCATACTAATTTTTGTTGATTTTCAAGCATAGCGAATTGTTTTGCTTTCTCTGTTCCCAGTTCCAGTTCTCAGTTCTCTGTATATCTCACTGAGATTTTCATCACTGGATTTAGGATGCGTTGTAGCTTGATTTCGCGCATTTTAAGCAGCTTTCATAAAATTATTATGATATACATTTGAGTAATACAGGGTTGATGTTATACTCTTCATGCATTCATACAAAACACAATCCAAATGAATAGATTCATATTTAATGAGCATGTCTAACAAATTTCAACATCATTCATTTAGATCCCCATGATATATTGACAGTTGACTGAATCTGATTAAATCTCAATTCGAACATGAAAGAGCGCGAACATGAAAACTTCTCAATTGAAATCTAAAAGATATTACTCAATATACGGTAGCTTTAAGTTGAAGATGCCCTGAATTCAGCTTGATTGAAGTTCTATCGCAGCATACATTTAATAGAGATCATAAGCTGTATCTTAGTGCCCAAAGTATTATGGGTCTTTGATTAGTTATGTGCAAAAGCTTGAAGAGCATAATAATGCCCTTTACTCTAATTATGGTATTCTATAAGAAAACGTATTGGATATTTTTCAGACATTAGGGCAACGCAACAAGAATTCAACAACCCCTCTTTAATCTTATGATAATGCCCCTGTCAGAAATTATAAGTCGCTATAGTTGGCCTCATTGGCCTCTTGTGTGAGTGAGTGTGAATGTGAGTGAGGCTGTGTGTGTGTGAGTGTTTGGTGAGTATCTGCCGCCCTCTAATTATGCGATACATCACAAATAAACAAATTTCCATCTCTGAGATCTCTGCCTTGTGTAATTTTTCCTCTCCTCTTTTTTTTCGTTTTGGACTGGTTGACGAGTGTAAGTGGTGGGAGGTTGGGGAGACTGTGGGCGGGGTCACTAATGCTGCTCACGTACGGAGCAAAGGAATTGCCCTCATCTTTATGTCTTGCTCAAAGCGAGCACGCGGCAACGCCGGCCGCACTAATTTTATGGCTTAATATACTTCTGTGCTGCCAACTCCCTTTGCTTCTTTTCCTCATACATATATGTATCTATATGTGTATAGGTGTGGATTTTTTTTTTTGCACTCATAGAATTCCAACAACTATGAGTTTCTTTAGCGCAAAATTGGCACTCAACGTCGTCGTGGCTGTCGTGAGCTGTCAGTAATGCTTCACTCATTCGCTGATTCTGCTTTACCTTCAACTCGCTCTCGCTCTGTGCCACTCACTCACTCTTTCTCTCTCTCTCTCTCCTACTTACACTCGCACTCTGATTCTGACTGTTTATGCTGTTTACTAGCTCTCTACGTCTCTCTCTCTCTCTCTCTCTCTCTCTCGCAGTTTTGTCCAAGGCGTTTCGCCATTCATTGCTTATGAAAAAAAATAAGGCGAAAAGAAAAATTTGTCACGGCAGCTTGGAATTCTTAATTTTATTACACTTCTGGCGTGCGTAACGTGGCAAGAGACAAATAGACAGTCGGAGAGACAGACAGACAGACAGACAGAGAGAGAGGGACAGCTAGCTAGAAAATATAGCTAGTAGTAGCTAGAAGGAGGACGCGGAGGCGGAGGATAGCTGTAAGGTGAAAAGGCAGCAGCTAGGCCAAGGCACATTCAAGTCTTGGCAATTCTACTACATGTTTTGCTCTCTACTTTTTCTATGCTCTTCTTTTTCTTCTGTATTTTTTATTTATTTTTTTCTGCCTGTTTGCCCCTTAACATTCCTGCATGCAAATTTCATCGAGGCGTCACTCTCCACGTCCATGTTGCCCTTTCCCAAAGACGTTTCCTAGTGGATTCGTGCCGCTTCTTGTCGGAAATGACATTTTCATGCGTAAATTGAAATGTGAGCGACGTGTTTGGGGATTTGTGTGCTTCTGTGTGAATTTTCCCCTTCCCCTCTCCTACTCTATCTCTCACACACTCTCTTTGTCTCTCTCTTTCGTAGTCTTGCAAAGTAAAACCAAGTTGTCATTGCTTTTAATTATTTTTCATCTTTTGCCTCGAACTGTTGGAGATGTCAGCTGTGGCTCTCTAAAGGTCTTCACTAGAAATATGATTAACTTTCACTCGGGCATTAGTTGGTAGCCCAGTGACAAAGTGTTGGAAATTTTCAAGAAATATCTAATTAAAATAAATTTACCGAACATTGTTAAAAAAAAAAATTAAAAGTAAAATATCTAAATCTAATCAAATTAAATTATTTAGTTTCTATTATATTCTTCTATAATATTATAAATATATTATTATTATAAATTATTATAAAAATATTGATCAAATGTTTCCCTCTTTTCTTTATAGGTAAGTTTCATTCGAGCAAACGGAATTTTGTTAAAACAATTATGAATTGCAATGCAGCTAAGTTGACAAAATCATAAATTTATATATAATATATTAAAATATTTGTTTTGTTGAAAACATTTGTAGTCTGCCTGCAGATTTTCAATTATTTTACACTCGTTTTTCTGTTTTATTATAATTGCGCCTGATATATGCACACTTGTTTGCTTATGTATAAAACATTTCCGGTGTGATAACAAACCAAACAACAGAAAAAAAATAAAAATAAAAATAAAAACATATTTCAACTTCTTTATCAGCAACTCATTTGTTTAGCGCATTCAGCAGCTACAGTCTATATATTCACTTGATTCTCGGAAGAGAAGTCAAGCCACATGAGCTTCCATTTGACAAAATATTACATATTTGCTACAAAAGATATAGGGCAAACAATGCGGGAACAGTCAGATAGAATCGACTTACTCGCCTGTGAATGAATATTTTTGCATTTGAAAATTTGTATTTATTTGCCTCAAATATAACAAATAAAATCGTTTTCTAATAAGCATTTCTTTGAGCGTAGTTCACCCACTTTTTTTTAACCATTTCTTTAGTACAGGGTATATTTATTCTGCCTGCTTGTTACGCTACAAAGTAAGTTTTGTGGGTTACTAGCTTTGGTTTTATATTGGTGAACAGGATTCTTCAACAAGGAGGCGCGCTCCAGCATTCAATAAAAATTCAATTTGCTATGGAATTTGGGTTTACTCAATTCTTCTCTTCTCTTTCTTTCCATTCCAATGCATGCTGTCTCACTCACTGACAGCCATTGCAAATTGTAAACATTGCAAAATTGGCAATAATATTACTATGCATAGAGAGAGACCCCAACAAACAAACTACACACTCTTCCGCTTATAGATTCTCTGTACATATGCCTGCTTGCATTGTATGTGTATATGTGGGAGTGTGTGTGTGTGTGTGTGGGTGTGCATGTTTGTTTGTGCTCATGTTTGTATATAGTGCTTGTATACAATATGTGTCTGTGTGTGTGTGTGTTATGTATTTAAAAACCAGATAGAGTGCATGTCAAAAAGAAGCGTGATAGAACGTTAAAATAGTACAGTCGATGGTCTCTCTATGACAGGGTATATTAAAGCTATAAATTTCAGGGTATATTAGTATGTGACATTATTGATTATAAATAAATTAATTATATTTTAATTGAGTTATATTTTAAGTAATATAAAACTCGGCTCATATTTAATATTATAATTTTAAATTTCGATTTGAAAAACTTACACTTCAATAGAATATCTTAGCGACTCTTATTTTTTAAATGAAAATGCTTCAATTAATTCTGTACTATGTCCACAGACTGTCTGTTGCCAGAGTGATATTTATTGCTGTTTGGCATATTGTAAATTGGATTTTAATGTCAACATTGCAAACGTTGCGTTTTTGCATTCACATCGTTCGAATGTGTTAAAAATTTTCAAACTAAAACGTGCGGTTGCATAAATCTATAGCATAGTTTTGTGCGCCACAGAAGCGCACAAGATAAAGCCCCAATAAAAATGCACACAAGAATGTTTATAAAAATCTGGTATCAAATATATATGAATACAAAATAAATCCAATAAAAATTTCTTTGTTTTGGCTAAATTTAAATCTATAGCCAGATATAGGTCTAAAGTTTTAAGCTCTGTATGCAAATGAAGGCGCTGAAAACTAAGGACAAGCAGCAAATGGTAAACTAGTTGCTCTTAATAACGTTGTTAATTATGCCAATAATGATGATGATGATGATGATGATGTTGTTGTCGTCGTTGATGATAGCCCCTGCCAACAGTTGAATATATATACGCGCTTGACTTTAGCGGACTACAGTCACGTTAAACGGAAATGGCAATGTCTAGACTTTACCTGGCAACGACAAGGTGTGCAGTCGGAACCAAAAAACGAGGAAGAAAAAAGTAAAACTCAGAGATATAGTATGGCCGCAACCATTTTCAACTGCACAAAGGTTTTACCACTCTCTTACTGCCATACTTTTTTCGCTTTTTTCTCGTTATTTTTTTTTTTTTTGGCTTTTTTTTTTTGCGGTAGCAAACCGCAAACAAATTTCTGTAACCGAAACTCAAGTCCAATTCACAGCAGGCAAAGGTAGAACTGTGCGCCAGCCGCAGTTTGCCCCCGTTTTTGTGGGCTTGTTGGGTGGGTCGGTGGTTGTAGATATGCCTGGTTGTAAAGTAGCCACATGACAACCGCCAGAAGCGATTCGTTTCCAGAGCATGCACATAAGTTAAGTTGGTTTGAGAGTGAACCTGAAAAAAATACGAACCAACTAAAACGACAACATAAAAACGAATGGGGTTTTATTAAGCTGTTAAGCAGCTGTTGTAGAGTATATTAATGCTCGAATTTGTCTCAATTGAAAACATTTTAGTGATTGTATGAGGATTATCGATACATTCGATAAATTCAATTGATTTGCTATAATCTATTTGTAAATTGCTATTAATGTTCATGCTTCTACAATGAATTTATATATAATTTGATTGGTATTTTCTGGTTCGTTCATCAGCATGGGATGTGTAGTGCAAATATTTGTACTGATAAACGCAGCCATTTTTGCATTTTGATTTCATTTCCGTTGCGTTCGTTTCATTTCAAAGGCAAATGAAGAAAAGAAAAAGAAACAGACAAAAAAAAGCGACAAAAAAAATGAAAACAGAAAAGCAGCAATTTCCGCTTCAACCTAAGTCCCCAGCAGACTCAGAACTCAGAAATCAGAATAGAAACTGCGATAGAGACAGAGAGAGGGGGAGAGAGAGAGATAGGGAGAGAGATAAAGACAGAGGTTGAGACAGGGACAGACACAGACACAGAGACAGAGACTGACACATACAGAGACAGCGAGACAGCAAGACAAACAGCAGCAGCCGCAATGATATGGCAACCCATCAATTGTTGTTGCTGCTGTTGCTGTTGTTCCCGCTGTTGTTGCTGTTGTCACTCCTACTGCTGCTGCTGTTGCCTGATTCTTGCGCTCGTTTGTTGCCATTTTTCTCAAGGCCTTTTTTTCTCTTAGCCAGAACATTGTAGGAATTTTGCTCGTGCGGACGCGACTGCTGGCACAATTCGCAATTTTTCGCATGTGTTTCATTTCATAAGCTGCACATTTCTCTTCATCTTTAGCTTCAACTGCAGCATGCAACATCAGAGACGGCTGAAGCCTGCCAACTCTCAATTGCAGCCGGAATCAGTACACTGACACAAATCAAGTGGCATATTGAAAATTTTATAATTTTTGATTCATCAAGGAATTTAAATCAATTACATAAATTATAAAAATTATATACATTTTTTTATAGTTTTATAATTTTTAATTTTTTAATTTTTAAATATATATACATATTTTTTAAATAATTTCTACTTTTTATTTTTTGTATTTATATTATATAAATTTTAAAAATATATTTATAATTTCTTGGATTTTTTATTTGAATTTTTTTTTTTTTGGATTTTTAAAATGTAGCACATTATTCTCACTGTAGGCAATTTGTATTTTGGTGCCGCTGTGTGGCCGTCTCTCTCTCTCTTTGTATCTCTCTCTTCCTCTCGCCGCCCCGTTTTTAACATTTGTTACAGTTTTGCACATGTCTGGCTGTCATATTTTCTCATTTCTTGCACGTTTTACCTCTGGCAATTGCAGTCGCCATGCGATCTTTCTCTTTCCTTCGCCCAAAAACAGTGAAAAGGCAAAACCATCAGCATTTGCACACACTCGGTGTTCCTTCATTTCTCTCTTATCATCATCATCTTCATCATAGTTGCTGCTGCTGCTGCTGCTTCTACTTCTGTTCTCTTCCATAAATGCCAAACAGTCAGCGAATTTTGAGTTCCTCTCCACACGACAAACATTTGCCCCTAAACGCCAGCCAAAAACCTCTGGCCGAACAAAAAAAGAAAGCAAAAATCTATATAGAAGGCCTGAACAAACACAAACACCACCATGCAACCTGTGCTCCTGTGTCCCAATGAAACGATGGCCATGGTCATAGCCCAAAAAAAGAAAAAATTAAACATCCAATTGCATTCCTCTGCAGTTATTTTTGCCTCTATTTCTATCTCCATCGCTTTCTATTACGGTTTCCGCTGTTGACCAAACAATAAGCAACAAGCAAATAGCCAACAGACGGACACTCGCTCGTCCGGTAGCAGCGTCCAGTGGACCAGGAATGCAAACTGCTCTCGTCTCCTTCTCTTGCTGTCTGTTTGCCAATCCTAAGCAAATAACAGTTTCTGCTGTATGTACAATATGGGGTAAGCACAGCTTTAATATACCCTGGAACGCATTCATTTGTGTGAGCTTTTTTTTACAGAGTTCCATGTAGCAAAATCTAGTCTAGTCGAGTCTATTAATTGAAAGTATATAAATTAAATGTTAACAAACTGACGAGGAAGAGAAGAGAAAATATCAAATGAAGTTGAGTATATAAACTATATAATATTTAATAATATTGTTTAATGAATATAAATACATTTTAATATTTCATAATTTAAACATTGCAATTTAATATTGATTAACTTTAAAATGGATATATTTAAATAAAATTTTAATAACATTTTATTCACATATTGAAATCTATTATATGATATTATAGTATGATATAGTATTTCACATAGGACACATCACACAGTTATTCCTATATTATACTATCTCTCCCTTATGTAGCCCATTTGCCTATTTCTCCCTGTGTCCCTATTTCAATCTCACCTTCTACATCGCCAGCACCATTTGCTACTGTTGCTCTTCGGTCTCTCGGCAATCTCAGATTTGCTTTTGACCAGATACACCTCAGCATTTGGTTGCTATGAGATGACGGCGCTGAGTTGGCATAGTGAAAAGGTAGTCTGTGTATATGTGTTTGTGTGAATGCATATGTATTCGTATGTCTAGCTCGTCTCATTGCGCGCATTAACAACCCATGTACACGCACACAAACACTCACACTCCCACTCACACTCACATTCACTCGCATGGGCTTGGCTTGGACAAATGTGCACAATTTTGTTGGCTCAGCTTCCTGTGTCAGAGTTTTCCTCTTACTCTTTGTCTGTGTATATGTTTGTAGGTATGATATGTGTATATAATATGTATGAATGTATATTTATATATATATGTATATATATTTTATTTTATTTTTTTTAGACCCTGTGTTTAAAAAACACAAAAAGGGTCTATTAACTTTGTGCAAAGTCGATTTGTGTGTAACAG
>JBANCZ010003457.1:0-12522 GCA_037040025.1 Sphaerogastrella javana | reverse complement strand
TGCCTGTTACACACAAATCGACTTTGCACAAAGTTAATAGACCCTTTTGTGTTTTTTAAACACAGGGTCTAAATATACATGAACAAAGCAAACATATTGTGGGTAAAATTAGATTCCACGTGTCTAGTATATTGTGCACTCAGGGGATTTAAATGCATTTGCCTGTGTTTGAATGAGTGTGTGTCTGTGTGAGTGTGTGAGTGTTGTGTTTGTTGTTTGCATTCCATTTGGTTGGCTAGGTAATTTGTATGCCAGTTATATAATTGGTAATTCGTTTAATTTTAGTTTTTAATTGGCTATAGAGCCACGCATGATATCGAGAGATAGAGAGACATAGTTGGACTAAATTTGTATGTGATAGAAAATAATAATAATATTTGCTAAGCCAATAAAAAAGCCAAACAATGTGAATATTTCATTAGAATGGCGTAATAACCGCATTTGCTTCTGTAAATAATATAGCATTACAAATTAGGCAGTGATTTAGAAAATGTTATGATACTCATTAGGCTGCATTCATATGCATGACTAATAAATTCTAACAAAATATCAAATGTGTATCTATGTTTTACACACTCGAACTTTCATAAATGATCTTGAATTTTGATATTTAACAATAATTCATAATTGTATAGTTGAATGAATGAAATCCTTTTTTGCTGTGGAAATCATATATGTATTAATTATATCAAATTGCATTACTGTGCATGGGCATGTTTAGTTAAAGTATTTATTTAATGATGATTTACTTAATTAATCGATGTTTGTTTCTGTGCGCTGCAAAGCAGGATCAGGAGGGTCCCAAAGTCATACCCGAAGAAACCGAATTAAACACATCGAAAACAATTGTTTCCGATCGTCCAGATGAGGCAACAACAGAAACCACCACAACAACAACAACAACAACAACAGCTGAGAGCAAGCTGCAACAAATTGGCAATGGAACGGGATTGCAGGAGAATGACGATTGATGGGCGTGTCGTGGTGCATGTCAACCCAACCAGTGGGGCGTATGAGTGATATTACTACAATAAACCAAATGAAATTTTGAATTATGAAAATGAGGGAATTTCGATTTCAGAAATGAAAACCAATGAATATGTTGTTTTTTGTGTGTGTGTAGAGCAAATAATAAACAAATGATAGTTAATATATATATGTATGTAAATTATGCAAAGTAAATAAAACTCTTTGTTGAAGAAAATGCCATTATTGAAATTTCCATTGAATTAAGTTCTCATTTGTTTGTTTTTTTGTTGTTTTTATTTGGATTTTTGTTTCAAATAAATTAATAATTATCAACAGAAACGTTTCGCTTTTTCATTTAATTCACATATGAGTTTATTTAGTATTCGCTAAGTATTTAAAAATGTTTTTTTTTTTTTTTAATTTTTTTGCGTTTTTGTGTTTAATTTTTAATGAGTTCTTTTTTTCACTTAGGCTAAAGCTGGCTCAGGTTAAATTTTAGTGTTTTTGTGTGTGCTCGTGTATTATTTACGGCTTTGTTTAACATCATAATCACTTAAAATAGCTTATAAAATAACAAAAACTTATTATCATTTACCTTCATTTGCATATGCATTCATATATTTTTTATTTAAATAAATACTATCATGCTTTGTCGGTTTTTTTTTTGTTTTTGATTACACAAAGTTAATGATTCACTGCTGCTGCTGTTGCATTTACTTTGTGAAATTCTCATTACAATTTGACCAATATTAATATTTGCACGTCAACAGCAATACACACACATACACACACAGGGACACACCGACACACTCATAATAATCAGTATTTTATGGAACTAACAAAGAGCAAAAGCAGAGCATATTCGACCGCATAATACTCTGCATGTCTACAAAGTTATTGGAACACCTATATCTTCAGTCAAAAAAGTACCGGGACTGGATTATTTTCCGATATTCACGATCTAGTGCATCATGAGTTAGTGGCACTGGGACAGTCGGTTAATAAGGAGTTTTACTTGACCGTACTTCGACGACCATTGCGAACGAATACAATGTCAAAAAATCCATAAATACCATCAAACAAGGTCCATATTCGCCAGATTTACCCCCGTGTGACTTCTGTTTGTTTCCTCGACTCAAGTTGCCGCTCCGTGAAATCCGTTTTAGTACCATTGAAGATATTAATCAAAATTCGGCACAGAAGCTAAGGGCTATCCAGGAAAACGCCAATAAGAAATGTTTTGAAGACTGGCGGAATCGCTGGCATGTGCGTATTGCTCTAATGAGGACTACTTTGAAAGCGACAAAATAAATTTGGATGATTAAATGCAAAATGTGTGTTTTATTAACACAGTCGCGATACTTTCTTGACAGAAGGTATATGTATATATATCTGCCGATCCTTTTCCACATAAACATAATACTCTGTTTTATGACAAATGCCTGCACAGCAAGAGCATAAATATTTCAATAATTATATGTGCGTTTTTCTGAACCGCGAGAACCACAAACAATAATAAAAAATAAGGAGAGTTGAAACATAATTTAAAATATTGTGACGTGCTTTAATTTATGCTAATTAATATTAAATAGCAGCTTATGAGTGCAAAATTATATAATTCATTTGTTCAAATTAGCGCACATTCACTTTTGATAGCTGCATCTGCAGCTGAAGTGAAGTTTTCATTTATAACAATTTTCATGTCAATGCGAATAAATTTAATTTGGCTATATGGTTAAATCAATTAAAACTATTTCAACGTTGATTAGTGCAGCTTCAATACTTGAATTAACAATAAATTGCATTAAAATATTTGCCAATTGAATGCCAACCATTTGAAAATGTTATACATAAATTATGAAATTTTCGACACACGTTGAACAAAGTCAATTAACCATATCTGCGCATGATATTAAATTTATCTCTACAATTAGTTGCTTTAACTAAATAATAAATATAATTTAACGGCCACCCATATGCATTAGTTCAATTAAATTTAATTTATAAGCCAGCAATAAGTCTATAGATTGAAATTGAAACTGCACATCGTAGAGTTATATAAACAGATCAACAATAGAACATGCTACTTTTGTAAAGGGTGTCCCGAAATAAATGCAAGATTTGAAAAGAAAATAAATTAACACATTCATGAAGAACCGTCATGGAAGATGTCAACAAACGAGGGCATATCCATGGTACGAATAGCCGTGAAGGCGATTTATGTGATGGTTTATTCCATAATTAACCCTATCTCATGTACTTTAGGATTCAATAAAAAGCATAATCAAAAGAAAAATTGTCTTATATTTAACACAAATTTTATATTGAATTTGGGACATCTTAAATATATATTATATTTCACTCAAATCTTGCCTTAAATTTGTGACACCCTATATATATGAAGAAACTCCGTTCGTTCTATCAAAAGTGACAGCATGCATAGATGGTCGTATAACTAATCTGTAGTTAAAATTTAATAACAAAATGCGTCAACATATTCAAATAGCATTCACACTTCAGTAATTTCCATCAATTATAATCATATTTGCAGTTTATGGCCCAATATGGTATGGTTATAATGCGACCGCAGTTGGGCAGTTTAAACACCAGTCTGTGTATGTGTGTGTGTGTGTGTGTGTTTTAGACTACATGTTGTGTTGGTTGTGTTTGTATTTGTGTTTGCCTAGCTCAAATAAACGTGTGGCTACGTAAGATATTAAGCTTATTAAGTACTTGTATGCCATATCCATTATAATTATAGTGTATTCGAGTTGATTTTAGCGCCAGTTTTATAAATATTATCCATATCCATATCCATATCCATATAATAATTATTAATAATGCTGCCTGCCACTGTCAATATTTGCAATACTGCACAAGCACTTAACATATACAAATTATTATTAATATAATTATTATTATTATTATTATTATTATGTTTTAAGACTCACAAATGAGCCATTTGCCTTACAAGTAAACTCTATGCATCTGAAACGTGTTCGCACGTAAATTTAACTAACCAGCCCACATCCTTCTTAGCGTTCGTCGCCAACGTTCTAGTTCCCGTTCCCGTTCCCGTTCCGGTTCCGGTTGCAGTTCCAGTTCCGGTCCTAGTTCTAGTTCCACTGTCAGTTGCCGCTTGAGCCATTGCTACAGCCACTCTACCATCGGTCGCAGACGCGTAGTCAAGTCCATCTCACTGTATTAGCGGCGAATGCTGCGAATTCTCACTGAAGTCCACTGTGTAGTACATGTCGTTCTCAAGATTCATGGCCAAATGCCGCTGGAATGGGCGTTCGTGCAGCTGCCCGCCGAGCGTGCTCGGTGTCTGGGAGCTGCAGCCATTCGATGGCTTCAAGGGCAAATGGCGCGTTGACTGCCCCGCATTGCTGCTGTTGGCTGTTGCGGTGTTTGCCGCAGCCGCCGCTGCTGCTGCTACTGCTGCTGCTGATGCTGATGCTGATGCTGATGTTGCAGCTGGGGCGTTGAGACCTTTGCCACTTAGCCAATGTTTATTCAGTTTGCCCTGCATCTTGGGTCGCCGACTGAAGCCCAAAATGGGTATAAACGATGTGGAGCGCGTGGAGAACTTTCGATACGTCTGGTTCACTTTGCAGTGGCAAATGGTGACCTAGTTGCAGGTGAAGCAGAAACGAATAAATCAAGCACAGGTAAATGATTAGTTTATCTTGCGTAATATACACTTTATACACTTTGTACAGTATGCCAAACGATATAAAAATATTGATTTTTTCCTATTGATAAAAATGCTGATAGTTGTCTTAACAAAGGGAAAAGTCATAGATGGAAATCATCAAATAAAGGTTGAAGGTCGGATTTCAATCATGAAATGCGAGTAAAGTAGGACAGTCCATCAATACTTTTGCAGGTTGAACTCTCCGTTTCCCATTCCCTTTGGACAGGGGTTTCACTCTAAATGAATATTATATTGCATTATCTTGTAATGCTTGAAATCAGGATTTCTATATTTTGTGCCTTTATGATATCGTGTGTAAGTGTGACCAAAGCTATGTAGGTCAAAAAGTATGACATCATACTTATGTATGTATTACAGTTATTAATTTTAGTTATATTTATTAACGGTAGAGTGTTCTTCCATTTGATTGTCTTTGGCATATGATGCTGCTCAACTAGATGAATTTGAACAATTTGTAACTACTTTACTATTCATATTTCCGAGTATTGCATAGATTTCAAGCATTTAAACTCGAAAGCGAAACAGTTTTTGGATGAGTTGCATTAGCATATTCTTAAAAGTTGCCGCTCGATTGAGCGTTCCGGTTAAAAAAAGAAAAGAAAAAAAAAAACACCCAAAAAAAAGTCAGTTGCAGTGTAAGCTGTAACTTAAAACATGGAAATGAATATGCAATGCCATTTCGTGCACTTTTCCGAAAACCGCAAAGTACAATTTCCCTGTTGGTCAACCTCTCGGCGTCGCCGCCGTTTCTCGCTCTGTGTCCTGGAAACGCTTCGCTCGCTTTTGCACTTGATAAAGGGGGCAAATGTAAATTATGTGTGTGTCTGGCAGTGTGTGCGTGTGGGTTAACACGGCGGGGAGGAGAGGAGATGAGGGAGAGGACAACTTACCACAATGGCAACGATGAAAAGGGCCGCAGCCAGAACGCCGGCCGCAAAATATGCATTATGCAATTCAATGGGACTCTTAAGCACAACCGATGAACCAAAAGTTTTGTCATTAAAATTTCTAGCGTTCACATCGTCGACAATAAATTCACTCGAGCTCACGACCGTCTCCACCACGAACTCATCTGCAGGGCGCCAAAACGAAATGAGAAAGAGAATGAGATGGAGATGGAGATTGAGAAAATGAAAATGAATGTAAATGGTTAGTCTATTCCCGTGGCAAAGGTCATAGAGCCAGAGCCACAGCCAGAGCGAGAGCGAGTGCGAGAGCAAGAGCGACAGAGCACAGTAGTTAGTAGTGAGAGTTCCTTCCCTCCATCTCTCTCTCTCGGTATGTCTGTCTCACTCGCTCTATCTCCAGGGAGCTGTGCCGCATACATTTTTTGGGTTAGCCCAGTCACACAGTTAATGAGCTGCCCCTGGACAGACAGAACTTACCTTCGCACATTGTGCCCGTATAGCCGGGACGGCAAGCACAGTAGAAACTCTCCCCGCTGGACCAGCAAGTGCCGCCATGGGTGCACGGATTTACGCTGCACTGCTGGAAATACTGAGAAAGTTATCGCACGCTGTTGTTATCGCTCCAACACAGTCATGAATACGCATACATACATACAAACACAACACAGACTCAGTAAATACCCACACGTGTGTGTGTGTGTGTGTGTGTGTGTGCGTATTTATACACGTATTTGTTCTATACTAACTAACAATTACTTTGGGGCCTTGTGTGCGTGTGGCATGTTAAATATTAACGCTCGCATAATGCTCTGCCATAGTGAAATGTAATTAATTTGACGGCGCACAGTGGTGCACGATAAATTTATTAAAACTACAAACACATTTTAATAACTGCGCTCCCTTATACACTTCATTCGCTTCTGCCCTTCAGTCTCGCTTTTGTTCTTATTTGCCTTTGTTCTAGATCGCTGCAGGTCTAATTCACTGTAGTTCAAATTCTCTGTTGTTCACATTCGCTGTGATCTAGTTCGCTGTAGCTCTAGTTCGCTCAAGCTTTAGTTCATTTGAGACCAGTGTTGACTGATTGCCTTTTTCTAGACAGATATTTTCGGTAATCAATGAATAAAACTTAAACATCGTTTATCCGGAAATCGGTACTTTTAAGATTTAATTTATTTTATGTTTGTTGAGGCAAGATCATACAAATAGAACGATCTTACAAAGTGAAATATAATTAAGATACGAGTAGATATAAATTGTAGTCGAAAGTAGATACATGAATGAAAACGAATTTTCAATTGTAATTTCTAAAAGTGAGGGAAATCCGGAAGGAACTTTATGCAAAAATGTTGCAATATGGATTCCAAATTTTGTTAAAGTTACATATGAAATTCAACAGAACAAAGTTATTTATAGTAAAAATTATATTATTATATTATTTTGCATATAATTTTAAAGTATTGTAGGTATCACTATTTTATTTACTAACAATCAAGGTATGAAACCAAACCCGAAACCATAACCGTAACCGTTAAGACCGATTCATTTTTTAAAAACCGAAACCGTGACCTAAACCGATATTTTAATCTATCAATGATCGAAACCGTTGCCTGAACGTTATTTTCATTTGGTTTCATTTTCCTATTATAATATTATATTATCTTTTGGAGAGTTGTACTATAATTACTACGTAATTTCCTTTTGTCCTACTTAGTTGTAGATCTAATTCACTTAAGCTCAAGTTTAATTGAGAGCTCATTTGCTTCAGTCTGCATTCGCTCTACTCTGCGTTTGGTCAATATTTCGTAGTGTTCAGTTGTAACTTTTAAATTTAAAAGATATACACTTTTTGCACCGTATATATGCATATGTATGAAGTCTATTTAATAATAGTAAGTGCGTGTTTGTCATAAGAGTTAACATTGTTAATTTTACAGTTTGCACCACAGTACGGTGGCCCACAGCGCCAACATCAGCCCTGGCAACTCATCAGCATCGTTGGCCTTAACCGCGTCCAACCAGTAGCAGACAACAGCAGACAAACCACGGACGACAACCGACAGACGACAGACGACAACCGCCGAACGACAGCCAACAGGCAAAAGCAGACAGGTAGACAGACGAACAGTGGGGCAGTGGAAGAGACGAACTGTTAGACACAGCGACAGCAGCCACCGCAGCCTGCGCTGCAAGCTAGGCCTCCTAACCACACTGAGGTCTCTCTCTCTCTCTTTCTTTCTCTCTCTCTCTGCCTCTGTCTCTCTTTGTATCTGCCTCTCTCTTTCTCTCTCCCGCTCCTTTTCTGTCCGTTGGGTGTGCGCTTTCTTTCTATGGCTGTGTTTGCTCTCGCCTGATGTAGCTGTCGTTGGCAATTGCTGAGGCTGAGGCTGAGGCTGAAGCTGTGGCTGGGAATGGGGCTGAGGCTGAGGCTGAGCCTGACTGAGGAAGTCTTCCAGAGGCCTTTGTGAAGTTTGCGCTGCTTTTGCTGGCGGTTGAGCCACGTGTCTATCATGTTGGGTGCAAAGCTTTAATTATGATGCCTTGATGCTTAATTTATGTACATTTTGTTAACTTTTATTTTAGCACCGCAAATTATCAAGTCATTGAGCGTTTTTTATTAAACGCTCTGCAAGTAGCTTGTTAGTTCATTTTAATAGAACCCAGTACTCCGCCCTTCCCGGCAGTGGGCGTGACACCCACTGTAGTTCACTTTCTAGCTACTTGTCATAATTTTTCTATCATTTTTCCTATGTATATAAGGTATACATTTAATTACTCTGACACAACACATATTCATCTGATCATTAAAAATCCATAGAAAATATTACTTTTAGTATATGAATTTGTGTTTTATTAGTTCAATTAAATACACAAATTAGAATTTAGATTTACCAACAGATAAATCGAATCAAAATACAAATCGAAATCGAAATCTTAAAGCAGAATTGTTGAGTAGTAGGAAACTAATTCATACGGCCCGATACATATCTAATACAAAGTGATTTTCCTGTTCTTCCTTTCAGCCACACACACACACACACATACTCAAACCCATACACACACACTCACACACACACACACACATACAGGCACAATCACACACACACAAACATAATCACACGTAAGTGGCATAGAGGTGGTGCATATCAGAATTTCACAAACAGTTTTCCAACGAAATTGACCACAGTTACAAAAGTTGTATGTGGTATAACTACATCTACAACATGAACATAAATACATATATACATATACATAAATATGTATGAGTGTGTGAGTTATGTGTGTATGTGTGTTTGTGTGTGTGTGTGTGTAAGATAACCGTCTGTTGCCAACAAATTGTGTATATTTTGGGCTTTTTGTTATGCAAGCTCAGGCCAAAACAGGCACACTACCCCACACACAAACACTCACACTCACACTCGCACTCACACTCACACTCACACACTTAGTCAGTCAGTGAGTCTCACACACACACGCACACATAGACATATCGTAGACAGGAAAAGTTGTGGCCAGAATAGGAAACCGTTGGACGTAATGTTTGTTGGGTTGTGGGGTTGAGTGCATAAATCATGACTTACCGTTCGTGGCATTTGATTACAATCGGGTCCATTGCGACCTCCTGGGCATTCGCAGCTGAAATCATTTCCATGATCAATACAGCGATGTCCTTCGGGGCATGGCTTATTGGCGCAGAAATCAACCTAAAAACAACGAATACAAATCAACAAAAATACATCACAACACATCCATATAACATAGAAAGACAAAAATATTCTCCAACACACACTCACACACCCACTCAGTAAAAAAA
Source organism: Sphaerogastrella javana (assembly GCA_037040025.1). Lineage (NCBI taxonomy): Eukaryota > Metazoa > Arthropoda > Insecta > Diptera > Drosophilidae > Sphaerogastrella > Sphaerogastrella javana. The sequence goes on along the minus strand of JBANCZ010003457.1, from coordinate 3,113 downwards.
TGAGAGAGCAAAAATCAAAGCATATTGAAAACGCCAGACTTCATTTAATATTCAAAAATTTATTTGCATCACATCGGAGTGAACGTTATTTTCCTTTTCGCTTCTCATATATGCAGATACGTCTGTGGCCAGGCTAAGTTCAATCTGTGGGCTTGGATTACAGACAGATATAGCTCCTCTGGACTATGATATTGACTTCTTTGGAATGAAGCAACTTATGTATATAAATATAAATTGAAACATATTATAGGTAAGCAAAATTAAAGGAAGATGTGAATATACCGACATTAATGCTGTAAACTATTTGTGACAGTAGTGATTGGTAAATATGTGGAGGTATTCGATAGAATAACGACTCTATATTTGATCAATATTTCAAAAATTAACATTGGCTGCATTTCGAAAATATGATACAAAATATTGTTGGAGTAGTGTTTTATCTATATCAACTGTGATCGTATAATTTTAATTATATTATTATTATTAATTTAATTAATTTTAATTTTGTAGTAGCGAGTACAACCTCTCAGTCTCCAGTTGTAGTCGGAACTCCTCTTTATTCTTTTTGCATTGCCTTGATCACCTGTTCTATCTTATACTATGCTTACATTTACCTACTCTTATAACTACTACAGCTGTTTACGCAGGGTGACCATTATTTATGTTACAGCTTTTAAATAGGGTGGCCAACAATTACTATTACAGCTGTTAACATAGTGTGACCATCATTATTGCCACAACTCGGCCGTCCTGACTAACTAGAATCTCCCGATTCTTACATATTATTCTTAACATTATACTTAACATTATACTTAACATTATCCTCAACATTATTCTTATCAATATTCTTATCAATATTTTTCTTATAACTATGAATGTTTTCTATAGTTTTGACTTACTTCTAGTGTTATATACATGAATATAGTTATTACTTTTTTCTGCTTTATTACAATTTTTTTTATTATTTCCTAGATGAGAACTATCCGTATTTACATTAGTGGCAAATTCTGTAGGACTGCTATTTTCTTCACATTCGTCTGTCTCGGCACTGTTGCTTTCTGAATTATGATTTTCTTCTGCTGCATTATTATTACTTTTTGACCAACCAAGCCAAGGCTTCATATTAGCAACGGCCCAGACTCCCGAGTACGGAATCCTAGACTGTTGGAATCCATCAACATCTGCCACTACATATCGGTCATTTTCTAAAACTTTAATCACTTTGAACGGTCCTCTAAACTTGGGCAAAATTTTTTTTGACATTCCTGTATGACTATCAAAGTTTTTTACTACAACATAATCTCCCAACTCGAATTTTACTGCCTTTCTCCGCTTATCGTTTGTCATTTTTTCATTATATTCCTGCAGCCGTTTCTCCTGTTCCTGTGCTTTTTTGCGGACGTTACTAATTTGCCTATGTTCACACTGGTCTTCTTGCAAGTTTTCCCTAAGGTCATCAATTATGTTGCCCTTTTGCTCTACTCCAAATAACATAAGACTAGGACACTGACCAATCATTCTATGTATGGTATTATTCAGCGCAAATTCTACTTTTTCGAGAATTTTATCAAAACATACGCTTTCCGTATCTAACAGTTTGGCAATCATCGGACCTAGACTACGATTGACCCTCTCCACTTGTCCATTAGCTTGAGGCGAACCAGTTGCAATCTTTATATGCTCAATTTTGCGATCTTTTAAAAATTCTGTAAATTCGGATGACGTGAAACAAGAACCTCTATCGGATACGATATACTTTGGCCTGCTATACGATCTGCAATAACTACCTAACGCTTCTATTGCCTCCCTAGACTTTGTGGTTTTAGCCGAAGCTAACCTCACGAACTTAGTGCAACTATCAATTATTAACAAAACGTGCCTCACTTTACCGTCTTTTGTAGTTATCGGTCCAAAATGGTCTATATGGATCATCTCAAATGGTGTACTAGCTTTAGGGATGTTGTGCAGGAAACCTTCCTGCTTACCGCTTTTAGGCGAATAGGCTATACATTCTAGGCAATTTTTTATGTGCTGGGATACCTTTTCTTTCAACTTTGGGAACCAATAAGATTTCAAAATAACATCTACGACCTTGTCTACTCCAACGTGACCAAGCTCATTATGATATTTAAACAAAACGTGAGTCTCCATGTCCTTCGGCACATAAAATAATAACTTTCCATCACCATATTTTCTATAAACAATTCCGTTGCGCATTTCGTAAAGATTGTGTTCCGAGGCTTCTAACATTGTCTTTATTCTTACAATATTTTCGTCTTTTCCTTGACAAATGACAAGATTTTCTTCGAACGTATTTGTTTCTACGACCAGTATGTTCGTACATCTGCTTAACGCGTCCACGTGCTGCATTCTGGTACCTGCCCTATGTTCGAGAGTATAATCATAACTTTCAAGTTCCAACGCCCACCTTGAAATTCTAGGGTTAATTTCTTTTTTGCTTAACGTTAACGTCAGTGAATTGCAGTCGGTTATGATTTTGAAAGGCTTTCCTTGCAAGTACACTCGAAATCTTTTCAATGAATAAATTATAGCAAGTGTTTCAAGCTCAAAGCTGTGATACCTAGACTCGACCTCTGTTGTGCGTTTTGAAAAATAAAACACGGGGTGGAATTTTCCGTCATTTTTCCTTTGCATAAGTATTGACCCGAAACCTAATGAGCTGGCATCGCAATGAAGCTCTGTTTCAGCATTTGGACAATACAAAGCCAATATCGGAGCATCAATAAGCTTTTCCTTAAGCCGTTCAAATGTTTCTAACTCTTTCTCTCCAAATCGGAATTGTTCAGTTTTTCTTGTTAAGTCATACAGTGGCTTGGCGATTATTGAAAAATTCTGTATGAACCTCCGAAAGTATGAGCAGAGTCCTAAAAAGCTCTGAACCTCGCTAACCTTTCTTGGAACGGGAAAATCCTTAACAGCTGCTATCCCTTTTTCATCTGCACTTATCCCATCTCCGCTAATTGAGTAGCCTAAATATTTGACTCTTGATTGTAAAAATTCGCACTTGCTCAGCCTTAGGTCCAACTTATTCCTTACTAGCCTATCGAAAACTATCTGTAGTATTTTTATGTGACTATCTAAATCTTTCGTTG
>JBANCZ010003456.1:0-12528 GCA_037040025.1 Sphaerogastrella javana | reverse complement strand
ATACCAAAACTTCAAATTGGTATAACAGGCGCTTTTTTGGAGATATACCGTTGTGCTTTGGCACAAATGTGCTAAATAAAATTATACACCTACTGTCATATTAAAATTTTGGAAAAAAGAAAAATACTATTCTGTTCCGAAAATTCTAAACACAGTGTCCAAAAAGACCTTAAGTTATAATTATCAACTATTATTTGCAATCAAAAATTTAATGCATGGTAAAGATGTTACCAAATTACTTGTAATATTTTGTTACAAAATTAATTACATTAAATCGAACAAACTATTTACATATTTCATTAGTTGAGAAAAACGACTGTGATAAGAAATACATTTAAGCAATCAAAAAGCTGATAAGCTTCATCCTGAAGTTTTTTCTAGCGAATACGCAGTTCCATTGTTCATCGTGATAACCTCTTGGAACTGTTTAAATATGTGTGTGCCGTAATTTAATTTCAAAAGAGAAGGAGCCTCGCATCCTTAAAGTTCCGTTGGAAAATACCCTCGCTTTTCGGAAGAATGACAAAATGACGGTGCCAGCAAAGCTGCGGTGATTTTGAGCTCGCTTCCCAGTGAGAGTGAGAGTAAGAGTGTGCGGGGTATTTATTTTATTTTTTAATGCCAACACCGAGAGCCAACGCAGCTGAAAAGCATTTTCATTGTCTTACTTGCCAGCGGCGGCGTCGACATCGTCTACGGCGTCGGGAGTCGCATATTTGACATTGGAATTGTAAGTTAGCGTGCCAGCCAAAACATCACAATGGTTGGCGACACTGGCAAGCCAGTCGTCCAACAAAACACACACACATATCTATACTAGCACTCACACAATCACATGGACAGAGACACCATATATAATTGTGCATGTTTACTTTGTGTGCGTTGAATTTTTCTAGCTCTTCGGCGGTGCTCCGTCAACGCGACGTATACGCAATGTGAGGCCCATCGCACCGCACACATGCAGACACTCGAGGCTGCTCGAGTCATATCATTTATGCACAAACATTGCCAACTTTGCTTACAAATGCAACAAAGTCGCCAGCTGCCTTTTTGTTTGTCTGCTTCTGTAGCTTTGTTGTTCCCTTTTTTTTGTTCTCCGGGCAGTACGAAGCGGCAAAGAGTCGGGGCTGTTAGTCAGTTTAGCCTAACCACAAAAAGAAATTTACTCACACTTTCGCAAATGTAAATGCACGTATGCCGTAGCTGGCATTCGAGAAAGCAAAGAGCATATGCATGAGGCCCGTTTTAAGCATTTTCAAATTAAATTAAAACTGCAGACAACAGTAGAAGTCGACGGCTGCAGCTCCTAGAGAGAAACAAAGCCAGGGAGAGGGAGAGAAAAATAGAGGGAGAGATAGTGCTGAAACTTCAAGTACACCACATAAACAGAAATTTTTCCGCAAGATGCTTTAGCATACAGCTTATGCATGAGCCAAAAGAATGTCTATTTGGTATTTACCACCAGCTTCCACCGCATTTTCAGTTACCTCCGATTGAAACGTTAATATTTTTAAGTATTCGTCCACGTAATCTACCATCAATTAGCTACAATTTTACCAGTGGTAAACTGTGTGTGGTACTCTAAAATTGATATATCAAGTTGTAAAAATCGTTGGTCACTTAAACGGCACGCTTATCTCTAATATAAGTATTAGTCTATGTAAATGTTTTCCCCAAAATATATAAGTTCTCTCATTAGAAGACTTTCCAAGTCGATTTTGATATAAATAAATTCAAATACATTAACCCTTTATACTAACATATAGATATGAGATACATTCACTTTTCATTATACATTATATTATTTATAATAAATAATATATCTAAAATTATTTTAGAATTTTCGGAACAGAATAGTATTTTTGGGGCAAAATAGTATTTTTGGAGAAGAATAGTATTTCTGGTGTGGCATGATTTATCGGTGTAGTATTTTCGGAACAGAATGGTATTTTTGGAGCAGAATAGTATTTCCGGTGTGATATGGGTTTTCGGAACAGTATAGTAGTCTAGTATAGTTTATACTATACTGCTCCGAAAACTCATCTCAAACTTGAAATACTATTCTGCTCCAAAAATACTATTCTGTTCCGAAAGACCATACCGCCCCAAAAAACTAAACACTGGGTCCTTACTGTCGGGCCAGTCCATACTGTTGGATATTTTTTGCTCTTTCTTGTGTAGTTCATAAATTACAACTTCATATGTCTAAAATGGACAAACAGCGATACTTTCGTGTTGTCATTTATATTGAAACGTCAAATCAGCAAAACGTGATCCACGCTTTATAAGAAATATGATTGGCATACAAATGCATTGAAAGTTAAACGGAACGAGACGTTGGACACAATTAATCATTTCTTTCTGAGAAAATGGTAGCAATGACAAACTGTATTAGGTAAAATTTCATAGAAAACATACAAAACAAAGTATTTATATGTCTAACATTTAAATATATAAATTCACTACCAGACCGTATTCTACTACATATGTTAATAATAGGTACCAACTCTCACTTCCCCGCTAATTGAATCACAAAAATAAAAACAATAACATTTCCATTTTTATGGATGGAATACTTGTTTTTGGTGCATATGTGTGCACTTATGTTATACATGTGCCGTCATTTTTGACTTTAAAGAGTCAATTCATAAATGAAATTAAATGAAATCGAATAATGAATAAATTTTTACTTGATTTGGCTAAAATAAGAGATATAAAACTTGTTTATAAAATGCTTTTAGCATCAGGTCAAGTTTGTTTGGTATAATATTTCTAAGGTTTGACATTTTCGTTTCCGAAAGTGAAATTGTTTCCATTTCAAGACACAAAATGTTGTCGATAAAGTCATTAAACTATTTAGGATTGCTACGTTTCAGACTCTTTTACCGCTGTATGAGCTCTACTAGCGCGCGGTTATACGATTACGATTTAGTGGTACTGGGTGGAGGCTCCGGTGGTTTATCTTGTGCCAAAGAGGCTGTAGATCATGGCGCTCGAGTGCTGTGTTTGGATTACGTGAAACCCACACCTACCGGCACTAAATGGGGCATTGGCGGTACCTGTGTCAACGTGGGTTGTATTCCGAAAAAGCTGATGCATCAGGCGTCTTTACTGGGCGAGGCTGTTCATGAGGCCGTGGCATATGGCTGGAATGTGAATGATCAAAACTTGAAGCCCGACTGGAAAAAGCTTGTTAGATCAGTGCAAAATCATATTAAGTCTTTGAACTGGGTCACACGAGTAGACCTACGCGACAAGAAAGTAGAGTATGTTAACTCTATGGGTAGCTTTGTAGATGCCCATACAATTAAGTATAAAACTAAGAAGGGAGAAACCAAGCAGTTGAAAGCCAAGTATGTTGTTATTGCTGTAGGTGGACGTCCGCGGTATCCATCCATACCCGGCGCTTGTGAGTTTGGCATTACCAGCGATGACATCTTTAGCTATGAAAAGGAGCCGGGCCGTACTTTGGTTGTCGGTGCTGGCTATGTGAGCCTGGAATGCGCATGCTTTCTCAAAGGTCTTGGTTATGATCCGACTGTCATGGTGCGTTCCATTGTGCTCCGTGGCTTCGATCGGCAGATGTCAGAGTTGTTGGCAGCAATGATGGCTGAGCGTGGCATTCGTTTCATTAGCACAACTATACCAACATCAGTAGAGCGCCAATCTGATGGCAAGCTGCTTGTAAATTACCATAACACCGGCACCCAAATATCTGGAAGCGATGTCTTTGACACGGTACTCTGGGCCATTGGGCGCAAAGGAATGATCGAGGATCTCAATCTTAGTGCAGCTGGTGTCAAAACTATGAGCGATAAAATCATTGTCGACCACACTGAGGCGACTAATGTGCCACACATTTTTGCCGTTGGGGATATCATTTATGGTCGGCCAGAACTCAGTCCGGTCGCTATTCTGTCAGGTCGTTTGCTGGCACGACGTCTATTTGCAGGCTCAAATCAGTTGATGGATTATAAAGACGTTGCGACTACAGTCTTCACTCCTTTGGAATATGCATGTGTGGGCATGTCTGAGGAGACTGCCATTGAGAATTTCGGAGCTGAGAATATTGAAGTTTTTCATGGTTATTATAAGCCAACGGAGTTTTTCATACCACAAAAGAGCGTACGTTATTGTTATCTTAAAGCTGTTGCCGAGGTATCTGGGGATCAGAAAGTCTTAGGTCTCCACTATTTGGGCCCAGTTGCTGGAGAGGTTATACAGGGCTTTGCCGCAGCTCTGAAATCCGGTTTGACTATTAAAACATTACGCAATACCGTTGCTATTCATCCCACAACTGCCGAAGAGTTTACCAGACTATCAATAACCAAACGATCCGGCCGAGATCCAACCCCTGCCTCCTGTTGCAGTTAAGTTTGTCAATAATATTTGTTTAAATTGATTGAGTATATTCATAAAAATCTTTTTTGTAATCCTTAAGTATAATTTAATTTACATAAGTGAACGGGTAGTGTATGTGTGAGCGTGGGTGTACAAGTATACGCAGGGTTTGGCAAGTGCAGTGTTATACCAAATAATAGTTCATAGTTTGATATGAAACCTAGCTTAAGCATTTGTGTTTTATAGAACGAAAGATGTTTGAAATGGATCTCAAACTTATTATAACGACTTCCCAATTTTCGAGTGGAAAATCACAAGAATATGTATCTCACCATCAAATGTTACAAGGATATATGTAACGCGTCTAAGCACGAAGGTGATTGATAAATAAAATCACAAAGGTGAAGGTTAAATTTCGACGACGATAATGCGCCGTCACATAGAGCTGCAGTTTTGACCGAGTGTAATGCGAAAAGCTCGACAACTATCGATCATATTCACCGGATTTAGAACCCTGTGACTTCTTCCTATTCCTAACAACAAAATTACCATTGCATGGAACATTCATGGAGGGAATAATATAGTGGGATAATATAGTTATTGATCATGAATTAAATATTTCGTGTTTTATTAATAAATTCCAAATACTTATTGTCATAATGTATGCAAATTTACAGTATATTTGGTTGGGTTTATACAAAATATATTTATTAACTCTCGCAGCCATTTGAGGTGTAGTTACAGAACGGAACTTAACGGAACTAACAACTTAGATAATTCCCATCAATAATTAAAGTAATTCGATTGAAAATGCTTCTGATCTGCAATAGGAGAAATATGCGTAAGATTTCGGATTGTTTAGATTAGTACTCGCTTGGGAGCAAAGCGGATGTTTACCATATCTAAGCTTTGTGGTCGAACGACATGTTCGTCGAATTGAACATGGAGAATTTCTTTATAGTAGGCCTTGCTTAGTTGTAGGAACCACAGTGATAACTTGCATATATACCCTTTCACAGTAACAATAAACATTACTAACAGATTTATCTGCTTAACGTTGTATTTATAAAGATACGGAAAAAACTGAAAGTATTTCAACATCTGCTGATTTAACCGTTTAATGTCTAGCAGCCGTTCGAACATTATAGTCATCGCTCAACTTTACTTCAAAAGTTTTTTTCAAGCATCTTAAAGAAAATCGAGTAATGTATACCCAAATTTCCCATGCCGTGCACATGATAGATACGAATCCAGTAAAATTGCGAAATGTCAGTTTCAATGATTTATGTTTTACCATGACCCTTTCGGAATTTTAGGCAGACCGTTGCCTGTTAGCAACCCCAAGACCCCAGACCTCCCGTTCATTACTTAACGGTCCGAGCTCATGCCAATTGAATAAAGGACGCAACTCTCTGTTGCCTGCCTGGTTCACCTACAGAACAGGCTAGTCCCACAGCTGTCCATGGCTATTCTAATTTCTAATCTAATATTTTTGCTTAGGCAAAAACAGAAAACTGCGAGAAACAGGAAAACACTGAGAAATTCTTGGCCATGTCCGATGTCTACTTTGGGTATGATTTACTTTTGCGGTTTGTTTTTGGTGCGTTTGTCCGCAAATATTTAATGGTTTTATTTCACAGCCCTCAGCTGCGATTCATTTGTATATGTCCAAGGGCGTATGTTTATATGCATGGGTTGTAGTTTTTTGGTATATTTATTATTTTTACCAAACGACCCAGAATTTGTCCACACAAAACTCAGTATTGCACAGCAAAATTTGGTCAAGGTTAAAGCCTATGCCTGGGAGTGATTTGTGTGTATGGTTGAACAGAAGTGAATGACCCAGTTAGTATCGATGTTCTAGCAATAACTCAATTCCAGAGCCCATCGACAACTGAGAGTTCTGGGTTCCAGCAAAGCTTTCCCGCATTGTTGTCTCCTTCCCCTAACAGGATCAGTGCAATTAAAGTTTTTCCGTGTGATTGATAATCTGCAAGAGAACAATCTTAGCAAAAATGGGACCTCATATTAAAATGTCAAAAAGGTGCCACTTAATTCGCCGTACCACAGCAAGGTTATTAAAACCCTTGTTTTGGATCTCTTAAGAGCGTTAGGAATATTTATATTTTACTGCATGTAAGCATACTTATTATGGTATGGACTCTACGTAATCTGTAAATAGGGAAATCAAATTCTAATAACTAATACCGTGATAGGTCAAAGAAATTAAATATTTACACATCATTTACCCAATGCAGATTGAATTTAATCAGTATTACCTTTAAAGGTCATCAGTTGAGTAGAAATAGAATTAATTTTACCTAACAAATTAATATTTATAAAATTTTAATATAATAATTTTTTCTTTCTTATATTTATTTGCAGGTAAGTGGAAGCCAAATGCAAATTGAATGAGCATTTAAAGCCACTACACATCATTTGACTAGCAGTAAGAGTTTTCCTAATACATATATGTTTGCATAATCATAAAGAAAACAACGAAATTTTCAGACAGATGCGCAGTAACTGAAGACAATTTAAATAAACGAATTAATAGCAAAATTACACAACAATGATGATTGTCAATAGCAACTGGGCTCACAAAGTTTTCATTATGAATTGTGAATGCTGGTCGGTCCTTTAGCTGAAGTATTTCCTTTGTTGTAGACATAATATGCTGACAATCATTGGACTCTCACTTCCTTATCATTCTTTCCCAGTCCTTTTTTTTTATTTTTGCCAGATAGCTAGATTACTTTAAGTTTAAAATGACCAGACAGTCGACCAGAGTCGACCAGGCCGAGCCTAGGCAACAAGAAATTACGGTACCAACTTTGAAAAAGCTGTAAAAATGCAAAAGTTTGCCCAATAAACATTAGGCATAACTTTGTTGGAAAAACTTTTCGCGACTCACCTTACATTTTTATGGTTCAGCCGAATGACTCTTCTCTATACCCAACCTGATGTCTGATGTAGGCATACAAGAATTTTCCCTTCGTTCAATGCTACCTGCCAAGCGACAACTTTATCAAATGTTTTACAGAGTTTTTTCTTCTTTCCCGTGCCGTTATATTTCTCTCTCCTCGAAAAAATCCAATGATGCTCAATTTTTCCGGCACATATATACACTACATATACCCACCAATAAAATTTCAAATAAGAACTCAAATCGTGCCTTTGTGTTGCTTTGAATTCGGCCATTTATCCGAAAGTCAGCCAATATAATAAAATATTGTCAAAATAATATAATCAAAAATGATTTTGATTAATATGACGAAATAAATCTTTTCGAATTTAAGAGTGTTCATTATATTAAAAAAAAAAACGATTAATTGGAATGGGGGTCGACTACAGATGCACTGCAACCTTAAAAACGCAATAGTTCTTTCTGATTTCATTAGGACATTGAAAAGTAATATTATATCAATTTCAAACACAGTCAGCAAAATGATTCTCAACATGGCAATTAATTAAAATGTTTATGTGCCATGTACATTTTTTATTTATTTGAATATTGTTGGGCCAGACAAAATTTTCATTTTATACACAAATATTTAGTTTTAGTTTATTGAAGTATTTGTTGTTTGACTTGCCTGATGCAGTCTTCAAGCCTCCCTGTTTTCCAATTTGCTATATAAATATATATATATATATATATATATATAAATTATATATGTACAATATGTGGTGCATGTGGTTTATGTGGGCCAAAACTATTTCTAACAACACCCACGCAGGCATGGTCACGCACTTCTTGACCGAAATTCTAAAAAGTCTCCCCAGGCACGCTGAAAGACTGCAAGATAGAGACTTTGGGGTTTGTTTGTTAAGTCATACATTGCCTTTAAAAGCATTAGTATTGTATTTGTTTGTTGATTTTGACCACTTGCCAACAAATTTTATTAATTAATTTTAAATTGCTCCTTGGATGCTTCGACACTGTCCTAAAAAGCGTCTTCCTCCAGATGCTCATAAAAAGTCAATTAGTTTTTAATATCACGGGCGTAAGTTACCGAAGTTGGAGAGGAGAAACCAGGACTGAATCGTTAGGGACATAAGCGAGTATGCATACATATGTTTCTGAAATCAAATAGATTTGAGTTTTAGGCAAAAATAAATTGAAGTATTGCAATTTCTTGCATATCATATCTCTAAAATGAATTGTGTAATTTTAGCTGCGACATTTACATTTTATTTTCTCCAGTAGAACGGAAATTGCTTTCCTTGAGAATTTTCATCCATGCTAATTTTTGTCAATGCATTATTATAGTAGATTGGTTTCTGTGATAACCGCAACTATAATCAGAGCAACCAAGAAAAGTTGCCAACACAATAGACATTCACATCAATGCTACGCTCTCAAATGACCAGGGTTATTAGAAGTACGTTTCGAAATTATGCATACGACATGCTAACCGGATGCGGTTACATCTGTTATATGTGTTCAATGTGTGAATTACAACACTTCGAGCTTGGGTTTTGACTTCGTCTTCTTTTATATGCACACCATTTAACAAAGCAGGCGAATATTTTGAATTCGATTTAGTGGATCCAAGCATTGCTTTGCAGTTTAAAATACGCTAGTATGGGCAGTAGCCACATACGCACCTAACCACGAGCATTGAGGACCGAAAACCAAACATTTACCATGTATTTTTGGCCATATGTGGAAATGCAATACAATGTTGGAATCTAATCAAGTTGAAAAGTCATGCAATGCGTTAAATTGCTTGTAGCTGCCTAAAAAGGATGTAGATGATGCCCCAATTGGGTATGCCGAGTCAAAGGATGCCAACGTCTATCTATTTCTATTTGTCTATCTATTTCTCTCTAACAGCCCGTATCAGCTGTAGTTATTTGCACAGACCAAATACAGATTGTTCGCAGTCGTTAAAAATATTTCCCTTTACGATTTTTAATAATTATTTTCATTGCAGTTAAAATCATCAACAAGAAAAACAATAAGTACACAGATACACACATGGAAAAATGTTGTTTATTCTATTTCATAAATTGATACAAAACAGAAATTCGCACTATGTTATTTGCGTTAAAATGCAAATTGTTATCCAAAACATAGTAGATTTGATTTAGGAGTCTGTGTTTTAAAATATGAACGGAATTTTTAACTTCGGCAAAGTCAAAATATCTAAGAGAGAGATACTACAGTTCCAATTTTCCAAAGGGCATCATTTTTAATCAAGAACGTTGTTTTTTGGTTGTTACCGAAATACTACTCTGACTCAATCAAATAATAGACGCTCATCGAAATTCAAGAAATTTACAAAAGTCTCATTAATTACACTCAATCCCTGACAAATGATTATGCTTTGTTATATATGTATATTACATAAGATAGAAATGGAAACTTGAATTTGAGTAAATGAATTAAGGCTCGCGAAATGTGTATGGAGGTCTGTTCACATTGTGACGAGTACTTGAAAAGTTTTATCGCATAAATATAACGAAAAAGATTTTACGTGTTTTTATCGCTCAACTGTAAAACTTTTAGATGTTCCTATTACCATCCTCCAGATCCTTACTCCACGCCTTAGATTTTATTTTGCTGAGTTTTGAAGTACATTTTTGGTTAACATTCACCTATTCTGAGGTAAGAGCAACATGAGAATTCTTCGGCTAAAGGTAAAAGTTGGAAATGCTTTTTGCATGTACCTGCGGTTTTCTCAATTGCGGCTAAGTAGAGTACATCCAATAAACCCCGGGTGAGCAACAGCGGAAATGCCGAGTATGTAGTATTTGGGAGCAGTAAATAGTAAGCTAAAATATGACTCCATACTGTTAAGGACAACAACAGCTGTATAAGCCAATTAAGTAGGCACGCTGTGAATATAGATATCTGACAGACTGACTGCACTTAGCGCCAGATCTTTTTGTCTGTGGGATTATCCAATTCATTAGATTACCTCGTACCCACTGTCAACAAAGTTTCTTAAAGCCCAAGCTCTTTACCTATTTCTTGCCGTCATTATGCTGATGCAGCCCAAAAAATAATAAATCGTATTAAATTCTCAACAAAGCACGGCTTTTTGTTCCACAAAAATGGTATTTCATATTATACTCACCCACACACACACACGTATAAGAAATAACATATATGAAAAATATACGTGTATATATGACATACATATACAATAAATATAAGCCGATTTAATAAAGGCTATTAAAAATATCTATTTTCAAATGAAAAATATTAAATCCGTACGAAGTCGCCAAGAAAAGGCCAACAGCCGGTCAAAAGACCTACGCACACACAGACTCAAGTTGATTGGAAAAGTGCCCAAGCCCAACTCCACCCAGAAACCCATAAACGATGTATACTCAAAATGAACACGCATACGGTCGATGAACGGCTCGTATAGGATGTACTCAATCTACATCTCTACATCAAACGGCAAAAAAAGAAAACAAGAAAACCAGAAACAAGACAAGCCTAGAGCTCACCGTCCACGCATGATTGAAAAGTCCCTGTTAGGGTCAAAAAAAGGTTTGGGCAAATGATAAAGATTGGTATTGAAATTGTAATTGAAGTAGGAGTGATGGTGGGTTGCAAGTTTGAGTATTGTATATGTATTATATATGTACATACGTATAAACTACTTCAGGCTGTCCAGATTACCTTTTAACTTGAGTAAATGACCATTCAGCCTTTTCTGATTATCAATATGCATGAAGGGTAAGTCCCATTGAATGTTGGACTAAACTAACGACCAAATAGTACTTAAATTCAACAGAGAAACGACACAAAATTGTTAATAAGGGATAGATATCATAGTGTGTGATACGAGACCAGACGGCATTGGTGCTACAGCTGAATTAAACGTTTTCTCGCTCATTTGAACAACACTTTGGATTCTTTTGGGAGTTTGTGGAAAATAATGAAAATAGGTTTGATTCCAAAAGAACCTTTTGCAATAATAATTGTCTCCACGCAGGTGCTAGAGCAGCAGGTGCAGTTGCTTGAGGCTCTGTTTCTGTGCAGTACTGAAAATCAGCTCATAAATAAGACTATTTGCTAGCAAGTTGGCGAAATGTGGATATGCGCATGGCTGGTTCTGAGTTCCAAAGCAATCAATTAAATTATATACGTATACGTTAAAGAGGACAAACTGGCAGCTACCAAGGAAATGGAACCAGCATCAGCAGGGGCCACATATATGTAAAACACACCAACAGAAAGGAAACAGAGTGATGGTCGACCATGACATACTCCTTTATGCACATGGTACATAAAATTACCGAATACGGAATACTGTGTAACTTTTATTGTGGTAATATTCATAACGCATTACAGAACTTATGTTACTTATATGATCATAGTTAATTAATACTGTTGGATTTGTTTCTTATAACTTATATCAGAAAAAACCTTCTTATGGTCTGTCGACGTTGTGCAAAGTCGTTTTGTGTCAATTATATTAACTACTGTACAGCCGCGAAAAACCTTACTAATCCGGAAATACAATGCTAGTCGAAAAATACAATACTGATCCCAAAATATTATTCTCTACCGAAAATACTTAACACGTCTCTATTGTTGGGCACTTTCATACTGTTGGATATTATTTTTCTCTTATTAGAAGATGTTAACCATAGTATTCTGTTTAAGAATCTTAACAATATTTCATAATCATTGTAAACGCTGTCCTTCGTCAATTTTTAAAAATATATTCATTATTTTAAGCCAAATTTTATATATTATACAAACGTGGATATACTAAACATCACTACAAGTGGCCTAATTACTGGCTTCATAACGCGCGAGCCCAGCTTTTAAGACCACCAGTCGCCATTTTGGGAGAAGTTTGAAAACTTTTATGATTCGCGGTTCCCTATTAAAATACCATTTTAATTTTAATTAAGAAATCTACAATGTATGCTATTTATGAACGATCGATGTTATATTGCTAATTTGATCACTTCGATTGACGAAGAGAGACTGGGAGCTAGATAAATAGAGAGAGAGAGAGAGAGAGAGAGAGAGAGAGAGGGGGGAGAGAGATAAAGAGAATCGGAATACAAAAGCACAAAGGTGAAAACGAAGCTGTTCAATAACCAGACAAGCAAATTCAAAAAATTGTAGTGCATAAACTACCTAATTTATTAAAATAAATAAACAATATTGTACACTATAAAAATTCTATATTTATATGCGTGAGTCAACTAACT
>JBANCZ010003455.1:0-12536 GCA_037040025.1 Sphaerogastrella javana | reverse complement strand
TCATTGCGGAATGTGATGCCCTAGGAAGAAGACGTTTACGCATCCTAGGAGAGATCAGGATTGAACAGTCCAGAATATCCACTCTTAACCCCCATCACATCTTACGATTCGTCCTTTGGGGCTGTGGAATGTGCTGTAGCACAGGAAGGGGGCACAATAGGCCTCATCCCATCAGTCCTCAGTGCAGAATTTTCCCCCCTAACTAATAATAATAATAACAAAACATATACTGAATTTCATACAAAACACTAAAATATATCATGAATTAAAAATTAATAATCTAAAAAATGCTGTAAAGAAAGAGCAGGTTTTGAGTTTTTTCTATAGGTGAATTCAAACTTTGCAAAAAATTCAAATGATATTCCATCAATCGTCGGGACCTTATAGAGACATTAAAGATTGAGAATGGATAAGTGTAATTCAGCTATCAACTACTAACATATGGGGCTTCTAAAAAGCAAATATACTATTTTCGGTATTTTAAACACATTTGCCTGAATGGCTTAAATTACATAAATATTTATTAATTATCTGATTATTATAATTCAATCGAACAAACTTTTACCTAATAGAATCAAAGTATGAAAACTATAACTATATATCCTTTCTAATATAACTCTTGACTCACATTTCATGGGGACAACTAGTCAAATACCTTATAGTTCAAAATAATACGCATGACTTACACCTTCATCTGCAGTTTCTGCATTTTTCCTCTTTCAATTTAAAATTAATGTTGACTCTTTGACATTTGCGGTTTTATTGGCAGATTTTGTTTGAATTTGCCTCAGTAAGTTGGTATTTGTTACAGTGGTTTTCCAACTGAGGTTTGGCTTTATGCAAAGGAGTTTTGCAGGTTGCTCTGTGGGTTTTGTTGCCTGTGGTTAGACTTTTTTGATATTGCCTGTGTTTGTTGTTGGACAACTTCAACTTGTAACTTGTAATTTGTTTAACCTTATGTGTCAGGAATTCTGCCTGTCTGTTTGCTTATTGTTGTTGTTAATTTCAGTGTGCAATTTAATTGAATTACTTGTGTGCTGGATGCTTTATTTCTTTTACGCCTCTGACAGCTGCTCTAATTAGCTGGGCCAAAGGCAAAGGCGTTTAATTAGTTCATCGGGCTTGGAGACATCCGACCTCGCTGCTGCCTGTTCGCTGTCACCTGGAAATATAGGTGAACCGCAGTAGGGTTAAGCTGCTTACCGTTGCCCAACTATCATTAGAGCAACTGCCAGGCAGGCTAGAACAAAACGAAAAGCGTCATAGGGACATAGGGACAGAGAGACGGACAAAATACTTCCATCCATTATGCTCTCAGCAAAGAGTGCTTAACTTGGAGTATAATTGAATTGTAAGCAACCCAACCATTTGGGTTCGCATTGCCATACCAAGAAGCTAACTCCACTCATGTACTTTTCCGTCGTGGATTCAATGAGCGGCAAATCAGAGTGTTTAAATTAATTTCACATGTTTTTCAAGCGTAATACGGCCTTATTACTGATTACGACGAATCAGCGTATTATATTATCTATCTATGATACGGGCACGTTATTTGCTCTGCTATTCAATTCACATATTAAGAAATCCGTATGTGCGAATGCCGCCTCCCAATCGTCACATCCTGCTTGCTTTTGTCTGCAAAGCAATTTTTTGTGTTAACCAGGGCTGCATCAGCAGCACCGTCAGAAACCTTACTACATTCAACGGTGTAAGATGAAGAGATTTATATATTTTTCCGTTTTGTTATTTACTTAAACATCATTTTCATTTAATAACAAGATCTTAAGGCTACAGTAATCATTGGTGAAATTTCTCTGTAGCCCTAGTTATATTAATAATATTCCATATGTCAACCGATGCTGATGGCGCTACTGTTCCTTACTGTTTCTCTCTGCTGCTTGATTCTGCTTATTGACTTTGACTGAGCTTGTTAGTCTGCTTGTCATGTCATTTATTCTTTTTTTTTGTATTTTGGATGGCAGAGAGTAGGAAAAAGTGCCATAAACACGTCGCTCACGTATGCGCCATTTTTAAAAATGGCGTCAACACCATTTCCGATGTCTAGGCAGTTGAATTTCGGTGTTGTTGTGTGGGGCATGCGGCGGAATAACACCAAATGCGAAATGCATTTAAATTCAATTCAAATGGAAATTACATGGCAGAAATGCTTATGAAGTCGTTAACGCTCTTCATGGAACCACTCCCTGTTATTGTGGTAGTATTGTGTTCATCCTGTTGTTCCTGCCTGTCTGTGCCGTTAGCAATATTGGCACATCGTCGAAAATAATTGGCGGAAATACAAAAGGAAGGCAGCACAAATGAAATCAAATAGATTATCTAAAGGAAAAGCCATGCGAATAGATTTCCAATTTACCCATCCAGCTAAAGCTGTGAAGCACCACAAGGAGTCGCCAGTTTGCACTACTCTCCTTCAGCCATTGTCATTGCCTGATGGCTCACAGGGCGTATACTGAACCATAATTAATTACGCCCTTTGTGAGTTGAGTATGAGTTCTAGTATGAGTATGTATATGTATGTGCTTCTCTATTATCTTGACTGGCTTCTTTTCAATTTCAATTGTTAAGATTGGCGCCCCGGGTTCATTGACTGTCCAGCATCGGGGCTGCATTCTAAGCTATAAAAGCGCGTTTCCTAAGCCTGCCAAGGCACATTGCTGCTTCGCTAGCAGACGGCAGACAACTCACAGTAATAAGCCACAGCGTTACCAAGAATTGAGAAGCAACTTCATCTTATCTACGAGCTACACTAGCATGGCCTCACTGCAGCTGCTATTCTGCTGCTGTGCGACAACCTTGCTGATTGCCAACGCCCTAGAGCTGCGCCCCGCTCAGCTGATGAACGCCGCTTCTGCTGTCAGTGAGCCGGGTGCAGTGCAGGCCAGCAATAAAGCCAAGACTCAGTATACGCCATTTCCACTTGTGGTCGATGCTGATATTGATGTGGACGCTGTCGAGTTGCCTCTAGATGTACAGGAGCAACAGCAGGACGAAAATGTCGAACAGTTGCCGCAGTCAACTCATTCGCATCATTCGGTGCCACCAGCTTGGTTGCAGTTCGTCGATGAGCCCATCCAGAAATCTAGGCACAACAACAACAACAACAACATCGACAACAACAATAACAGCAAGGGTCCATTTTTAAAACTGACATCAGGGCACAACAAACACAATTTGCATGGGCACGGGACTCGTACGGGGCATGGCACCTGCTCCATTGAGATTACCAGCAAAGTCCCGGGTATCTGTCAACCCATGAGCATGGGCGTGGGCAGCGCCTGCATATCGGGGGAATTTATGGAGGTATATAGTGGGTCCCATTGCTCCAATTTCTAAATGACATCGACAGTAATAATTAGAGAGAGAGAAAGAGAGAAAGTGAGAAAGGGAGATAGAGGAAATAACCGAGCGAGTGGAACGAAGGTCTCTCTAGCTTTTTTACCTTTTGGTGTCTATATTTTAGTGAGTTCTATGAAGGAGTACGACTACCTGGTAAACACAACAATAATATTTTATAAACACAACAACAATTTATAAAACTATAGTTTATTTAATAAACAATTACTTAACATTCCTTTAATACTGAGATCTTTTCATATTCTTTAAAATTGTAACTATATATATACTATATACTCTAAATGTATCCGTTGTTGATTTAGTATTATTTAAACCTATTTTGTATTTTCGTTAATGTTGATTTCATTCGTGTATAATTGTGTTACTCTTTTTATTAATTTAGTATTAAATTAAACAATTATTTGATGATTAAAATTAAAATATTAGTAATGTTTAAATTATTTACATTTTAATATTATTAATATTCTAACACATGATTCGATTAAATTCAATACAAAAATTTGTGTTATCAATTTTACAATTGCAATTATTTTAAGACCTTTTCTTCATTTCTGATAGACATTTGAATCAATTATGAAATAACATCGTATATAATATATGCAATTCCGACGATGTGTAAAATATTGATATTAAGGTTTTGGCAAAAATCGTTGACAAATCTGATATAAATACTATGCTCTACCGAAAATACTTAACATAGAGTCCTTACTGTTGAATGCCGTTTCTACTGTTCGGTGTACTTTGTTTTAGTAATACGAACTAAGACTAGATATATTAAATGATTTAAGTTTTGAATTAAATTGAAATTGCAATGAAATGTATACGTTACAGAGTTATCTCATTTTAGGCCAAATCGTTGGCTTCGGTGGCTTAGCGCCTGGAACCGTTGTGGAGTTCCCTATGACCACACACTGTCCGCCAAAGACCTCTTGAAGCTGATGTGCCTGAAAAAAAGGTGCACGCTTCCAATCAGCTGGACCGACGCGCCCAATATGATCGTAAATTAAGCCAGTGGCATCAACCGCTCGAAACTGTTCTAACAGTAGCACATCACGAAGATCGCTGCCCCAGATAAATACTGCCTGCTGAAGATCCCTACCGAGTTCTATGAGCTCCAGTTTGGGTATAAAATTCTGCACATGAACTGCCGTACCGAGTAGTTCAACACTTTGTGCAAAGTTGATGCCATTCATATAGGTCTGAGTGCGCAGGTCCATGTAGGCATCCCAGATATTGGTGCTGCCCGTGGTCATGAGCAGTGCTGGAAATGCAGGCTGCTTGAGTCGCACCATGGTACATATATCAGCATCGAAGCTGGCAAAAATGAGTGGACGACCGCAGCCATACCTCGCCGTAGTCTCAATAATTCGATCCACGTAGACATTCTTATTGTGCGTCTGAGTAGACTCCAAACCGCCGGAAGCCATCAGCTGAGGCCACTTAATCTCAACAATCACTCCTAAGGTTTTCGGTAATGCCTCGTACACTTCTGACAATCTTGGAAAGAGCCTCTGCAGTTGGCTGCCATTGCGTACATTAAGATGTGTGTACTCCTCTAGGGACCAGCGATTGGGTATAAAGATCCGGCTGGCCTTAAGCTCCGCATAGCTGAGCTGTCTTATAAGCACATAGCGCAAATCAAAGCGATTCACAATAGGTTGAGTAGTCTCGTGGGTGGTGGTGTAGAAGCCAAAGCTACGCCACACTATAGGCACATAATCCCTGGTCAACTGCACATCCAGATGCACCATATCGCCCTTGGCTTTGGGAACAGCAAGGAAACTTTCGATCGTGTTCTCGATAAGATCAGTGTTGGCCTCATAGTAGCTAGACCCCAAGCCCCTATTGCCTACATCCAAAGTAGGCCAATTCGGTGGCCAATACCTCTGAAAGCTTACACGCAGAGTAATGACAGCTGCTCGGGGTAGTGGCTGAACCACCAAATAAGGCAGCGTCAGCTGACCTATGACCTGTTGACTTGCGTGTCGTTGGACTGCCAGCTGAAGAATGCCACGACTGCCACGCAGCTGCTTCGGCAGTATGTACACCTCACCCAAAGGCAGTAGGTTTGCATCGAATATACACAAGCGGAATGCATTGGCTACATCCAGTGGTTGGCTGATACGAAAGATTACTATGCTACCTTTGATGTATTTGACGCCTTGCCGTGCCTGTGGACGGAACGTCGACTGATTGTAGGCGTAGCGTGCGGTCTCAATGTGTGCGTTATCTATCAGACTAAGCGGTTTCAGCTTAAGTCGCAGTTTACGCTGATTGTCTAGACCAGGCATTATGAAATGCTGCTGCCAGATGAACTTTAGCTCGATGACATATTCCCGATGCAGCCATCCATGCTCCACAGACTGACCACCGCCCACTGAGCTAGAATATGCTTCGCCGAAGGTATCCACACCCGGCGAGCGATAGAACTCATAGGTCTGCAGCATACGGGGCACCTGCTGAGCCTCCCAGCGACGTAGCACACGCTCTCCTGCTGGATTAAGTGCATAGATCAGATAGCGATAATAGACGCGGCGACTAGGGCAAATCCATTGGCGCAGATACCATTTGGAACGCTGCTTATTCTGAGACCGCATTGGCACTGCCTTGTCAATGCTCCATGACCCTAAAGCATAATGATCACCACTGACTGCGATGGCCTCATCCGGAGCCAACTGTAAAGCACGGCTGCCCTCAGGCAGCTCCACATTAAAGACACGAAAAAAGGGCACACAGAGAAAACTGCGTCCGGTTATCTCAGCGGGTCGCTCATCATCAAATACCTTAAACGCCTGCAGCTGCGTGGTGCTAAAGACAACGCTTTCATTCACAATCGGTAAATGCTGATCGTAGTTATAGTTATTGCTGTTGTGATTGATGCTGGTTTTGGTATTGATGTTGTTGCTGTTAGTATTGATGTTGGTGTTGATGTTGGTGTTGGTGTTGCTAGCAACCGCTGCTGTCTTGCAAAACAATGGCCAGAACAAAGCGAGCTTGTAGAGTATGCTAATTGATTTTAGCACTCGATACATCTTTCTTCTCCAAATTAACCACCAGCAGCAGCGTCATCTCAATAAACTTGTTTTCAGTACAGATACATATGCACACACATACACATACACATACACATACACATACATATGCGCAGTGTGCAGACCATCGAAGGTGAAGGCGGCTAACACGAAACGGTATCCGAAATAAGCACTGCGATGCCAACTTTCCTCGAGCGAGTTCTTAACACGGCGGTAACAGACAAACGAATGAAAGAATTTCCAAATGTTCAGCATAGTTTTGTGGCTTAAAATCAGCTGTGCGAACACTGAGCAAATAATTAGTTTAATTTTGAAGAAATATATGATTACATACTATAGATCTATAACAACGAGATACCGTGAAACATTCTTGATCTTTGCTGTAGCTCAATACATATTAATGTAAATTATAGAATTCAAATATATGTAATACAATATGTACCCTTCGGTTATTTTCAAAAGTACAACTATTTACGTGGGCTTTTGCATGAGTTTCAAAATATATAAGTTTTATGATGATCTAATATATGAATATGGTAATTCTTTCATAATTTAACCCTTTAATACCAAGTGTGTAAATACGTTATTACATTTATATATCTCACTTAAATATAATTGAATTAGTAACTTTTTTGCTCAGTGTGCTCTTGTGTTTCTACTTCTCTGGACTTGATTAATAAGTCACCAAGAGTTAATCAGGTTAGTCCCACGAAATTATTAGCGTACCCGTATGCTAATGTCGAACATTTCAATCTCTGACGACGCTGAAGAAAGTTTCGACCAACTCAATATATAGAGAGAGAGCTCAGATATTTGTGTCTATTACCAACGGTTTTACATAGTGCGGATTATAATTTAAAGACATATACTTGGATAGATGCCAACGCTGAACGGGTTCTTGTGATAGAGTACTGCAGTTTTGCTTATCCACTACGTGAAAATCTGTTCTAGCCAACTTCACGCTCTGCAGATAGGCATCCACCTGGCTAAGTACCTTCGAGCTGGCATTCATTTGACGCGTATATATGGCCATCTGGTGGCGAAACCAGGGCAACGAGCAGTGCAACTCTACGGCAAAGTTGTCATAGTCCGTATAGGTGATACGTGTCCAATAGAGATCCACTGCATCGGGTAGCAAAACGAAATGGATTTAGAGAGAAGAAATGTATACTGAATAGAATTTGAATAGAAATCATCACCCACGTTCATCAAAATAACATCTGTCAGTTGGCTGAGGGCTTGTGCCATAGATCCACCATTTGCCCTTCATCTGTTAAGCATAAATGTTAACGTTAATTTGCTTATCTAGATCAAGATCTCAAGATCAAGACCTCATCACACTCACCCGATTCGTATCCACTGGGAATTCATTGTACAGACATTTCCATTTCCAGCCGTAACCCAATTTGAAAACTGATATACAATACAAACACAGCCTCAACCATAAAAGTAGATCCAAATTCAGCCAGAGGCACCGATAGGCAGCCAATGTTGTCTTCATCTTCATGCAAATGAGACCTCACTCTCCATACCTGAACACAACACGATGTTTAACTGTAGGCAATTGAGTTGTCGCTTTTTTTTTTTTTTGAATATTCTCTGTGTTTCCAATTGTCATGGATAAAAAAGATTCGTCTGAGGTTATTTAATTATTGCATATCGAATGCGAATCATCTCGCTCTCTCTCTCTCTCTCTCTCACAGTCTCTTTCTCCCATTCTCTCTGTCTCTCTTTCTCTATTTCTATCTCTATCTCCGTTTCTCTCTATGTTTCTATGTCTGTCTAATATTTCGCATCTGCCACTTTCTGGCTCTCTCGTTTCTTCTTGGATGGTATATATTTTTTTAGTGACATATTCGGCATTTCAGTCATTTTAATTGCCAGTATTGTAACAATAGTATGTATAAACTGTAACGTATACTTTTTTTAATATTGATGTTTATTTTATATCAACATCAACAACCAAAATTTGCATTTCGTTGAATATAAATTAATTCATTTGTGCAATTATTTAATGACATATTTTAAATACCGTATAAAAAATAAAATTATTTCACTTACGTATATGGAAACATGTTTGAGAACATTTCAATATATGTTTTATTTGACAAATAATTAATGTATCTAATTATTAATGTTTAGTCTATCAGTTCTACAAACTAAGTATCTTTATATCCACAGGTTAATTGCATTATTTGCACAAGAGATAAAACAAATTTCTATTGTTTCATATTTAAATTTTATAAATTAATGTTTATTTTTAAAAATCAATGTTTCTGGAATTATTATTTAAAACAAGATATTTACTTAATCGTTAGTTAATGAGAGGGGATAATATAATATATTATGATATTCCGTACTACATACATTTTTATTTGACTTTGTTTGCTTCCCATTATCTTTTACTACTCGTATTTCTCTATATCCAGTAAGCCATGGATATAGATCAAATTTGTTAGTTAATATCAAAAATATCTGGCATTATGTTATTAAAAGTTAAGCGTTCAACATTTATGCAGAGCATTGTTCATATTATATAGGAATAACATTTTCAAATTTATTCTCAACCGCTCGATAACATTTAAGAGTCTTCAGTTGATTGGACAAATCTGAGCTCGCCTGCGAAGTTTTTCTATACGATTCACATGCAGTGTTACAAATTTACGATCTTAAATTAATATTAGTTTATAGCTTCAGTTAAACTTTGACTGAGTTCCAAGGATAACAATACATTTTAAAAAGAATTATTACTATTTACAAATACACTGCAATGAATGGTCTCAAGATTTATGTTGGTGATTCTTGAACTCAGAACAGTTTAAAATTAATGTAAGACTAGCCGTTGCACTTAAACCCTGCATTGACCCTCAAACTCGGCAAGCAATGCCCTGGAATTGAAAAAGGCGCGTTGCTTTGTCGCGGGCATATACAGATCACTTCGATCGTAGCATGTGGCTGTTGCACCGATCTCCGTGAAATACTTGACGCGTTCCTTTGAATTGCAATCATCGCCCCAGACAACTGCGATTTGTCCTTGCTCCCGAGCCTGCTGCAACATTTCGGCCGCATTCTCGCCCAGAAAATCCTCAGCATGAGGTGCTGTACCGGCCAACTCAAAGGCCTGTGCATTATTAACTGCGGCAAGGAAGTTGCGAGTGCGTAGATCACTGAATGGCTGCCACTTTTTCGTCTCGCCCTGCGTGAGCATCATGACTGGGAATATGTTCTGCTTGAAGCGCAGCATGGTGCACATGTCAGCGTCGAAGCTAGAAAAGATTAAGGGCCGACCGCAACCATATTGTATGACCTCATGCAGTACACGATCTGCAAAGAAATTTTTGTCAATCGTCTGCTCCGCCTCGGAGCCACCGCCCTGGCGACGCTGAGGCCACTTGATCTCGACATCGATACCCAACGATTTAGGCAATTGTTGTAGTACCTCCACAAGCCGTGGAAAGATGCGATGCTCCAGACGCGGTTCAGCATTATGTGCCGGGTACTCAAGCACCTTGCCGTTGATTACAGAAAAAATACGCAACCGCTTGAGCAGCTCATAGTTAATGTCCTTGATCAACACGTACTCTAGCTGATCGGGTTTCTCGACCTTTTTGCCAGGTGGTGCGGTGCGCAGTCCGAAATCATGGTAAATCACAGGTATGCCATCGGCAGTTAAGTGAACATCCAGCTCTATCATGTCGGCATGATGGGCATGAGCGCTCAGGAATGAGGCAATTGTATTCTCGCGCTCTACCGGAGCCTCGGCAATGTAGCTCTTGCCGTTGCCGCGGTGTCCCACATCCAAGTTGGGCCAGGTACGTGGCCAGTAGTGGGCATACGTAGTCTTGAAGTCCAGCGGAGAGTACTGATACGGTTGCACAACCACATAGGGTAACCGCAAACGGGCCAGAGTCTCCTCGGCCTGTTTTGCAGACTTAATATGCAACTGGAGTAAGCCTTCACTACCCGTCAGCTGGGAGGCGCTGAGAACTACATTTCCCAGCAGCACATGGTCCAAGCTGTAGCACTCTAGACGAAAGCTCTGCAGAATCATGCGCTCCAGAGGTAATGTAATGTGGAAGATGATAATATCCCCCTTGGTGTAGGGCACTCCATGCTCGGGCTGCAACTGCAGTTGACTTTGTCCATACTGCTGCTTGGAATACTCCACAACAAGGCCCGCCGTCTGCTCAACCGGTACAACCTTGAGTTGCACATGCTGCGGGTCGAAGGTCTCAATGTCGTGCACCTGGAACATCTTCTCACCACTGAACTTGAGCTGCACAATGACCTCATGGTTCAACCAGCCGCGATGCACCTGTGCAGTAAGTTCGTTCTCATTGGCAATGCCAAAATTATCGACCTGAGTGCTGCACTGCTGCTCGGCACACGGCGGCAGCTGACGCGGCTTGAAATGTGTCTCCCAGCGTCGTATTTGCTTATAACCCGCTGCATCCTCTACGTACACAAAATAACGATACTCTATCTGCCTGCAAGACTGCAAACGCACCGTCGTCTGCCATCGCAGCTCATCCAAACGCTCCAGCGGCACACAGCGCGATAGTTGCCATTCGCCCAGCGACTTGGCATCACCAGTCAGACCCAGTTGCTCCTCAACCGCCAGTGGGCGCTGTAACTGTACATTGAACTGCCTCAGAGCAGGTTTGCAGCTCGCAGTGACCTCGAATAGCTCATTGCCGGTACCATAGCTGGCTTCAGCAATAGCCGCTGCCGCTTCCACATACGATGCGCACTGTAAGACACAAAAAATGGCAAAAATGCCAAAGATTAGCCGGGAGCTGTTCATTAAAACGAGACTTCTACTCTGAGCTCCGCACAACAAGGTACTGATTGAGCGCCAAGTAGAGACAACGGATCGAATACAACTAAACCCACGGCTGTCATTTCTCTGATAGGGAAGCTCTACATCTGCACACGCACAGCCGCTCAGCCATCAGGCACACAACAACGATGACAACACACACACACACACATACATATACACATACATATAGACATGAATGTATTCTTAGCAAAATAGATCGAGGCTTATCAGTCGGCGCGTTTTAAAACGCTCTAGCTGGCTTGTGCGCTGTTTGTACAGCTCGTGCAAAGAGAATCACGTGTTGGCCTCCTCTCAGAGAGCAGCACGTTACATGGCAGATCTATAGATTAAACATATTCACAAATAGATGAGCAACTAATTAATTGATTGTACTACGATTGTCGACTCTGTCAAAATATGTTTTGAAATTTGACCTGAGATTATTGTCATTTATATTATACATAGAATGTACGTAAAATGTACTAATTCCTTCTAAATACACTACATTAATTGTGGCTGACATAAGCATTTTTACTATATAAGATTAAGTATGATTAGGTAAACAGCAATAATTATGTCCGCTTTCTTTTGGGTCTGTTTTTTTATTTAATAATATATAAAGAGAAATTAAAACAAATCAAGTAAATCTTTTTTTCTGTAATAGTACATTGTTAGAGCCATTCCAAATTGTTTTGACTTATTGTGATAGATTCTTACATGACGATAGTACATTTTTAGTGTCATTCCAAATTATTTCAACTTATTGTGATCGATTCTGTTATGAAAAATCGAAATTAACTTCCAACGAATTGCACGAGTTTTTTTATTGTATAAATTTGACACATTTTCTAGTGTCATATGAAATTATTTGCATTTATTCTTAAACGATGTCATATGTGGAACTGAAATGAACCTATTTGTCCATCAACTTCTGCGTTAATTGTTTTTTCTTTATCTAACCAAATTGTAAGCGAATCGCGCGCGTTTTCATAAGAATTGCGCGCGTTTTATACCTGTGTATGAAAACGCGTGCGTTTCAAACAGCCTTCACTTTGTTGTTGTTGTTGTTGTTGTAAACACCGTTTGATGATGCAATTGCCATGGATGGTGTTGCTGCCCCTAAGTGCCGGCACCTGGCAACACAGACGCAATAGTATAGATTTATGCAAATTGTTAGCGGCTGAGCCCATAAATGTGCGACAATAAATATAAATATTTTTAAGAAACATATAGTTTGTTTTCCTCTCGATTTCTTATTCGAAGAACCGCGAATTTCACGTGACGTTTTGCCAAAATTATTGTTGTTT
>JBANCZ010003454.1:0-12540 GCA_037040025.1 Sphaerogastrella javana | reverse complement strand
CTCATACTCATACTCATATTCATACTCATATTCATATTCATATTCAAATTCATATTCACACTCACACTCACACTCACACTCACACACACATTTACACTCATACTCATACTCATACTCATTCACACACACTCACACTCACATTCACACTCACACTCACACTCACACTAGCATTCATACAGACACGCATATTCATAGTCATATTCATTCATTCGTAGTCATATTCATAGTCATATTCATATACTTATTCACATTTTGCATTTCGAATAACAACAACAGAAACACAAACAAAAGTCGAATGAGAAGGAGGAGTAGAGGCAAAGGGAGATGAAGAGGGACAGGGAGAAAGAGAAGGAGAGTGATAGGGAGAAAGAGAAGAAGAGTGAGAGAGAGTGAGAGAGTAAGAAAAAGAGCAATAGAAACAGCTAACACAAACAGAAGCAACATGTCCTTTGCCAGGACACACGAGTGAGAGTTCAAGCGACAGCTGTCCGAATGTCCGTCTGTCCGAATGTCCAAATGTCCATCTAACTGCCGGCTAACGGCAAAAGGCAAACGGCGAAAGTCAAGCCGAAGGCAACAACAAAGAAAAAACCGGCAAAATGTGAAGAACACAAACAGAAAACGAAAATAAAATAGAACAAAGAAAGAAGAGCAAAGAAGAAACAGAGAAGGGAAGGGAGAAACAGGGGGAGAAAGTGAGAAAGAGAGGGAGAGAATGAGAGAGAGGGAGAGAAAGAGAGAGAGAGATCGAGAGAGAGTGAGAGAGACGGAGAGAATGAGAGAGGGACAGAGAGAGAGGGATTGAAAGAGGGAGGTTTGAAGAAGAAGAGAAGAGAGAAGAATAGCGAAGAGTAGCAAAAAAACAGAGCGTATTAAAGAGAATTTATATTCGTGTATTTATTTATATTGTGCTCGACAGCAACATACCCTATATAGAACACAAATATTTGTATATACCCTATAGATATACCCTACAAATGCAGGCTATGATTCGAATCGAATCAAATATCGAACAGTTCGTAGTTCCTTGGCATTGGGTTTGCTTTGTGTCTATACCCTGTATTTAGGAAAATGTTTGAGCAGGGTATACTGTATTGTTATTTATGGAATGTATTATATATATGCATAATTTATCTATTATATACACATCTATCTATAAAATATATTTGGAATCCTTGTTTATAAAGCAACACATATTTTATACGATCTATATAACAATCTATCTTTCGAATTGTTTCTATAATATATATACACAATGTTTCATTTATACAGATAAATAAAGATAGATTATCTTTTGAGTGGTTTTAAAAATTTTATAATATATAATGATATATAAGTCTTCATATATACATAGATCTATAAGTTATATCTGAATAAAATCTATACTATCCAAAATCTTTCGATCAAAATGTCTATATAATATATTATAGTCTATATATGGTGTCTATACAAAGATATAGAGTGAGTGTGACAGGAAGACAGAGAGATAGAGAGAGTGAGAAAAGAGGGAAAAAAAGAGAGAGAGAGGGAGAGAGAGAGACAGAAATGGAGATAGATCTATCAATATAAGGCTAGTCTTGCTATTATACAGTATTTGTACTGTATATATATAGACATATATAAGTATATACATATGTATAAACTATACTGTACCGTATACCCTATACCATACTATATATAGGGTACATTTCATATCTTCTGTTGAGCTTTCGGTGCATATGCCCTTTGCAAGTCATGCAACAGGGTATAACAATGCCATAAGAGCCAAGCCAAACAAAACAGAGAACACAGAGAAAGCACAGAGAATGCAAAATACGAAAAGGAAGAAGAAGAATAGTATTAAGAAGAAGATGAAGAAGAAGCAAAACGTGCCTGGTCTGGCCAGACGCAACGACAAAGCGAATCCACAAATGATTTGAGCGATTGGCGATTACAAGGACGAACAAGACGTCTACGAAGACGAAGACGAAGGCGAAGATGAAGACGAAGCGGATAACAAGAGAACGAGGAGACGAAACAACAGCGACGACGTCTTAACAGTTACTAACTGAGAGCTTCTAAGGCTAAAGCTTGGCTATGCCGATATGCTTGCTGCCCGGTCCAGCCATACCCACAACCCACTCTCCCATTCGACCTCCTCTCTCTCTTTGCTGTAGGTCTTCGACCAAAAAACAGAACAAGAGAGAAGAAAAGAAGAAAACAACAGCAGAAAAATCAACTCAACCGGCAAAAGTCGCCGTGTGGCCTTCATCCTTGCCACGGCAACAGCAACAGCAGCAGCAGCAGCAGCATCAGCAACAGCAGCAGCAGCAACAGCAGCAGCAGCAACAGCAGCGTAGACGTCGACGTCGACGTTGGCAGCGCCGGCAGCAGCAGCAGCGGGAGGTGAAAGTTTTTGCAGGCGACGCAGCGTCGCCTACACTAGCAGCAGCATCAACTACCAAATCCCCCCCTTTACAATACCCTCTCAACCCCCCTAAGCCCCTAGCCCCCTCTAACCCCCTCTCAAACTCACACACCGACGACCATGCAACATGTCTTGTTGCTTAGATGTATGCTTATAATTTAGTTTTGCTGGTTATGGGCGCCAAATTGACCAGGCGGATATCGTGCCGCGCCCCCTTCCCATCACACATATACACCTCTATCCAGCCAACTAACGCCCACTAAGCACGCCCACACACGCACTATTTCGTATCCTACAATATATATATATATATATACACACACATATATGTCTATTTGTGTGTGTGTCTGCATACAAATGAGCGTAATAAAATCAAATGTTGATAGTGTGTAGTTGTAAGCATTACCTTAACCTAACCCCAGATGCTAGACTATAGCCGCACACACACACACACATCCATACATACACATTCGCATTGCGCCAAATGAAGCAACAGAAAATGGCACACACACATAAAGGAACATACAACTAGTATAACAAGGCACAGTGGGCAAAAGCTGCAAATTCTGCTAGAGAAAAACCAAAACTCTATATCAACTATGGGCTTCTATACATACATATATGCATAGTTACAGATATACATACATAAAGCTATATATATATATATACATTTATATAGACATAGACCTTATTTAGATCTTGAACATAAACAACAGTCTAAATCCAGTAATATATCGCTTTCGAAATATATTTTGAAAGTGTTTTTCATTGAATATTTGTCCATTTAATATTTATTATTATGTTATTTTAAAATTCAATATTTATTTATATTAGAATGCAAATCTTTAGATTAATAATTTGATATATAGATACATATATCTTATGATTTTGATATCGTTAAGCTTTCACTTTACTAATTTATGAAAAGGTCGTATAATGACCTATGCTTATTATAATATGTTTTGTTATAATACGTTTTATTATATTATATTATAGTATATTATAATATACTAATTTATATTTTATATTATATCATACTATATTATATTATAATTATTGTACATTATTTAATTTTTAATTTCATTCTTATTACGACTTGGTCAAACGATATGCCTTCAATTTACATTTCTATGGTATATAAATTTAAACTAATTTTTTCGTATATTATTTAGCTTTCAAATATATATTCTTAAGCCCTGTGCGAACTATACAGCTTTTAAAATAATAGTATAATAATAATTTAATAATAACTAATAATTTGCAATGAAGAATTTGGAATAGCTTCGTTTTTAACACATAGGGATTTCGGAGTGTTTTAGGATCAAATTCTTCTGAGGTTTTGTGTTTAAGAATTTGATTTCTATGCATATTATATATAATTTATTTTATATGATTTTTTTTAAAGGCTTTCTTATAAATATATTATATGTATATATCTTTTTTTTTTGTCGATAGTGAAATATTAATTGAATGAAAAGCAAATCTAAAACTAATAATTCAAAAGAAAGAAATCATAAGTGTGCGTATTGGGCCCACTGTGTGAACGTGTGTGTGTGTGTGGCCATTGTGCGGCCAGTGCTAGGCCGGCAAAAATCGGCTGGAGCAGCAGCCGGAGAAGTAGAAGGAGGAGGTAGAGCAGAGGCAACGGGAGCACGAAAGAAATCTACTACACGCAATCTTCATTTTCAACGCCATCAAAGCCATTCCAATCATCATTATCGTCGCCATAATCATCAAGTAAAGTACCCACCAGTTGTGCCAGTTGCGCCAGATTCCTGCCTCTTGCCACCCCCTGGCCAATGGTTGAACCTCCCGCCCTTAGCCCACCATCAACCAGCTCCAGCCCCCCACGCGCCCTAAACGCAGTGCCTTGAAGCAGACTATGCGTATTGTATCTCTTTGGAGTTTGTTCGCTCTCGCTTTCTCTTTCGGTGCTCTCTCTTTTTCGCTCTCTCTCACTCTCTTCCTCTCTCTATTTCTCTGCCCTATTCGCTCTCTTTTAGAGCTCTCTCACAGCTCTCTCTCTCTCTCTCTTTCTCTCTCTCGAGACGGCGGCGGCTTTCGAGATGCCAACAAGTTGCGCCGACGAAGCCTTGTTTTTATGCCTTGTTTTTTCTTGGATTTTTTTTTTGTGTAAGTGCCGCTGCCTCTGTCGCTGTCGCTGCTGCCGTCTCTGCCGCAGCCTCTGCCGCCCACTTGGCTACAACCACCTCCACTTCCCTCCCCTAGCCGCAATTTGAGTCATTCTCAGTCTGTGTCTTGACTTCGTCTTGTGTTTTTTTTTTTGTGGGGCAGAGCACGCGCCTCTTGCCCCAAGTACTATGAATGACTGAGTGTCACAGTGTGTGTGAGTGTCTATCTATGTGTGTGTGTCTCTGTGTGTGTGTGTGTGTCTCTCTCTGTGTGTGTGTGTGTATGCAAGGCCAAATGACAGTATAAAATGAACCTCGCGCGTTGACGTCTTTACTTCACTTTTTTGCTCTATTGCATAGTTTTGTTTAGCTCTAGACAAAACTAGGGATGGCACAATTAATCATATGATGCACAATAATCGATTATTTTCCAACAAATTTCGAAATAATCGAATCGAAAAAATGTTTATTGTTAGCAATTGCAAGGTTTAAATTAATCATATGATTAAATAATCGATTAATAGACTTTTTTTTGGCTATCCCTAAACAAAACCAACTAAATGAGTGGGCAGTGGGCGTGGCAGTTGAAGATTTGACTAAAAGTTGCGAAGTGAATAAAGCAACAGACTAAGCGTGGTCAAGAGGACAAGAGGTGAAAGTTAAGGGGGGAAGAGGAGGTAGGAAAATGGGATAAATTTTTCGGGAATTGCAGGAGTTGAGATCAAAGACGAGGGCTTTAAAAGGGGGCGGGCCATGGAGTATGTGAGGGGAAGTGGGTGTGTTAGTAGGGGTGAAAAAGGGGGTAGTAAATGCATTTAGTTAGTTGGTAGTTTCAGTTGTTGTAGTTAGTTTAGTTGCTTCTGCTAGATTCATTGTGAGTTGAATAAAAAATTTAAATTGTACTTGGATTTCATTTGAGATGTGTGCGTGTGAGTGTAAATATTAGTGTGTGTGGGTGTGTGTGAGTGTATGGAGTGTGTGTGAGTGTGTGTGAGTGTTTGTGAGTATGTGTGAGTATGTGTGTGAGTGTGTGTGAGAGTGTATGAGTGTGTGTATGAACACAATTTTGATTTACTCGCGGCACACACATCAAACGGTAATAGGGAGCCCCCATTTAAGTGAGTGTATGTTAGTGAGTGCGTGAGTGTGTGTGTTTGAATGGATGTGTAAGTGTATGAGTGTATGTGTGCTTAGGGGGCGGAGTATGGGCGCTAGGAAGCGCCTTGATTTTTCAGTTTGTTTTACTTTTACTTTGCCTCTGATGTTGGGGAAAACTTTTAGCATATTTTCTTAGACAGTTCGCGTTCATGAGTCTGAGTCTGAGTGTGAGTGTGAGTATGAGTGAGTATGAGTGTGTGAGTGTGTGCGTGTTTTTTTAAAATACACACATGCGCATAGTCATAAGCGTGTGAGCATTTTGATGTATGCGTATATATCTTATGTAGATTATTCTCAATGTGTGTGTGTGTGTGTATAATTTTGGTAGCGCTCGTAGTAATTAGCCAATAGGAATAGCTTTTGCGTGTGTGTAGTTGTGGGCGTGTTCCCAATTTCCAGCATCCTTCAAATAAGGGGGTGTGTGAGTGAAAGCCTGCTGTGTGTGTGTGTGTGTGTGTTTGTGTGTGTCTATCGTTTTTTGGGTTTCTCTTGTCCTTTGGTTTTTTTTTTGTTTTTTTTTTTTCGACTCGATTGCGTTTCGTCTATTGTCGTTTTTGTCTTTTGTGTATCATCTATTGTCTTCACTGTTTGTAGCTGCTAATTAGCATTGCAGCCGTCACAGCAAAACCTTAGTTATACCCATACATACAACCCCATCGTCTCTGTACCATATGGAAGTCAATTAACAAATATAGTTTTTGTTGATTCTAATATGTTGAACAGAATTAGTTCTACAATTTGATCAACAATGTAATCTTTCAAAAATTATAATTAAATCTTTAAATTATGTACATATCTTACACGCTGTAGGACAGATTATAATACTTTAGAATGTACTTTATATTTATAGTCAGATCTCGTTATTTATTGCTACTACAGTTATCATATATGAAGAGGTTTTCCAAGTCTCTTTACTGCCTAAACAAATTAAGTTTCTATGAAATATTTTCAGGAATATTTAAGTTACAAGAAGTTGAACGAAACTTTTATAATAGTTAAAAGTAACTTTAAAGATATTCAAATAGTTAAGGGTAAATATGAAGCGCTTCTTCCAAGAGTCTTTACTACATGAACAGATAAAGTTTATTTGAAATATTTTCTACAATTTAGAAGCTATGAAGACATGTGAATAGTTAAGATAATATATATAATATATATATATATATGAATATTATATAATATTTATGAATATATATAAATAAATGCATAACACTGAAATATGATCTACCTATAATTGTATAAGTCTATATATTATATTGATCTCGATATTTGTGTGTTGCTTAAAGCATCGTCAACTTCTGCTGTGACTTCATCAACTATCGCACAATCGATAATCGATTACTGCTTATCGCTTAACGAAAGCTCTATAATTTTTATAATATTGCCGTTCTGTAATTATTTTATTTGTTTCCATTTCGTATATTCTCCGTATCTAATTTTCTTTTTAATTTTTTTTTTCCTTCCAGATATCGATATTGTTATCGGTTCATGTGCAAATGGCTGTGAGTGTTGGGTAAGTTTCAGGTCATATTACATGATCATAAATAGACGCAAAATAAATGCAAATAAGCAGGAAAAGGTTCTATGAAAAATCATAGTGGTACTAATAAATTGATAGTCAATTGAAAGTGCATTCATAAGGTACGCATTGCATACATGTGAATGCACTCGCTGAACACTCATTGCACACTCATTTTAATCATTGCACACTCATTTTACTATCTAAATCCATTTCCAATGGCCGCCAAAGAGGCTGGGCAGATGAATACGGTGCTGGGGAAGGGAACAGGGTGCTGAGGAAGAGGATAGGGTGCTGAGGAAGGGAACAGGGTACTGGGTACTGCTGAAAGGTAGCAAGTGGCAGCTGTGCCAGTGACACAAGGCAAAGAGTAAGCCTAAAGTGTCAGCAGCTCCACCCACAATTCCCTCTTCCACCTTTTCTTTTCATCCTCATCCTCGCCCTCTTTCTTTCCCTCTTCCCACCGTTCACCCTAGCCCACTCCCTCTCCCATTTGGTCTTGTTCTTTCGTTTTTCTTTTGTTTTTGTTTTTTCGTATTTTATTTTGTATATTTCATATGGCGCTGTTTTTTTGGTTAATGTATTACGCACATATTTCTGTGTAGAGCGGCGGGTAGAGGGGTTGCAATGAGTGCCTACTCGTTTTGGTGGGAGTGTGCGTTGATATATGTGTGTGTGTGCGTACTTATGTACATATTTCTACATACAGCGGCATTCAGAAAAACACTAGCGAACCCACAAGGCTCACACGAACACACACACACTCGCACACACACTCGCCACACACTCATACACACTCACACACACTCATACACACTCATACACACACACTGACAGTGGGTAAACGAAATACGCTTACGCACAGCCCATAAACGAGCCAAAATATTAACCAAACAGAGCAGAGTGCCAAACGAATATCAACCCTAGCCCCGCACCCTGCTGCACCCCTTCGACCGTCTGTCGCCTGCCGCCAACCGCTTTACCCCCTCAAAGCCACTCGAACGCTCAACATACACCCACACACCCACACATACCCATTCACCCCCACTAACCCACTGCACCATCCCACACGGCCACCCATGCCAGGATATGGAACGATGCGCAGTAGTTAAAAATATTTAAAAATGTGAAGTGCGACGCAGTTGACGGCGGTTAGCTACAGCTACACACATACACACAGACACCCCTCTCTTCCCACCACCCCACCACACACACACACACACACACACACACACACAGACACACACTTAAACACATTTGCATCAACAGAAACAGTGCGTATGTGTACTATACATTTTTATTTTTTTGTTTTTTATTTTTTGTGTTGTTTTTGGCAACGATTAAAGCAGCAGCAGGAGCAAACGTTGAAGGCTCTGATGTTGACGCCAACGTTGACTGCGACTGCGACTGCGATGGCGACTGTGACTGCGACTGCGACTGTGACTGTGAATGCGACAGCGGCGTCAGAGTCGGCACTCTTGGTTAATTGCCAAAAACAACTGCAGACCAGATGTAAGCAACAAATACAACAACGGCAAGGAGAGTGAAGAGAATGGCAACAACATGAGCGAAAGAGAAAGTTAAGAGAGAGAGAGATAGATGAAATGAGAAAGAGAAAGAGGTAGACTAACAGAAAGACTGACAGTATGACTCTGGAAGAATCTAAGAGCGACTGACAGAGAGAATCTAGAAGAATCAAAGAGAGGCAGGCAAAAAGACTCTGGAATCTCGAAGAATCGGAGAGAGAGATTGATAGAGAGACTGTAGAAGAATCAAAGTGGGAATGCCAGAGAGACCCTGGAAGAATTCAAGAGACTCTGACGAAGAGACTCTGGAAGAATAAAAAAAAAAATATTGACGAAGAGACTCTTTTAAGAATCAAAGTGGGGCTGACAGAAGGACTTTGGAAGAATCAACGATAGGCAGACAGACAGACTCTGGAAGAATCAAAGAGATACTTATGGAGAGAATCTGGGAGAATCAAAGGGAGGCTGGGAAAGAGACTCTCAAAGAACCAAAGAGAGACTGCCAGAGAGAGATAGAGAGAGTTATACAGCAATACATTGATAGAGCAAAGATAATGAGAGTGTAATAGTGATATACAGAGAGAGAGAAAGATTGAGACAAAGATAGCAAGAGACAAAGAGGAAGAGAGAGAAAATCGAGAGATCGAAAATAAATTTCATTGATCTTCTTCATAGCATCGTCTGAAAAATGCTCTCTCTTTAAGTACTTTTACTCACTAAAAACGTTTGAGTGCATAAAAGGTTTGTAGACATCCATGTAAATTGAGAAAGCTAGAAACACTGAAAGAGGTAGAACCGAGAAAGAGAAAGATTAAGAAATAAAGATAAGGGTAGATCCAAAGATAGAGGTAGAGAGATAAAAATTGAATGAATATTCCAGTTGCTTAAGTCATATTAGGCTGAAGGTATTTTTGAATGCAGTCATTGGATTTTGAACTGGATTATTGAAATCTAATTGAAAAGAAATAAAAATAAATAGAAGAAAAGGCACCTAAGTGGATTGATAATCTATGGAACATAGACTCAGATTGAATGAGTTTCGAAATTTTCGAGCGGAACAAATTTGAGTACCGATTTTATTCACATTCCATTGAATGCGTCTTTTTTTAAGGAATTATAAAAAGTAAATGTGTATAATATATATTTTGAAGGTACACAGTGTTTATGCTCTTACATTTGCATTGGATAGGGCTTTTAATCAAGCGCCAAATTCATTTCTAATTCATTTTTATTATTGAATATATTTAAGCCTACAATTTCTTTTGTTTGCTCATTTTCGTTTGCGTTTTTTGCTTTTCCACGTGCGCCAAAAATAAAAAAAAATTGTAAACCCCTTAGAGCTACACCCCCTCTACCTTGTATATGTAGATATACCTATGCCTTCTACTACTACCCCTACTCATTTGCTTTTAATTCCCATTCCCCACTCCCCAATTCCATTCCCTTTGCCTTTTACTTTCTCTTGCTCCATTCTCCTGCGTCTCTCTCTCTCTCTTTATCTCGCTATCTCTCTCTCTGTCTCTCTCTCTCTCTCTCTCTATCTCTATCTCACAAGCTCATTCGCATTTTTGACTGTGCTCCCCGCCCCCCGTCCACTGCATTACTTTGGCGTTGTGCGCCTCTTTTTTAATGGGGTGCTTTATGACAAACTTTCAACTCGCGCCTCTGTGTGTGTAAAAAAAGTAGAAGTATAAGCGCGCGTGTGTGTATTAGTGTATGTGTGTGTGTGTGTGTGTGTGTGTGTTTGCATACATGGGCAAGGTGGAGCCCACGCATTTCTAACACCGCCCACTAATGCCAAATGTGTGCGCCTATGTCTGCGTGTGTGTGTGAGTGTGTGTGTGTGTGTTTGTTGTGCTCATATGTAAAACCGCCCCCACATATCCCCCATTTGCCACCCCCTACCCTTGCGGTGTGTGTGTGGCCTGCGAATGTGTGTGTGCGCGTGTCT
This sequence comes from Sphaerogastrella javana, assembly GCA_037040025.1. Classification (NCBI taxonomy): domain Eukaryota; kingdom Metazoa; phylum Arthropoda; class Insecta; order Diptera; family Drosophilidae; genus Sphaerogastrella; species Sphaerogastrella javana. The sequence continues at coordinate 1,847 of JBANCZ010003454.1, read as the reverse complement.
GCGGAGTAATTTTTTAACTAATTTTCTATACAAATTTTTAGCATCTCGCTGGGGTCGCACACACACAAATACACACACAAACACTCACACACAATATGCACAATATATATTTGCATATACGTACGTGTATATATATATATATATATATATATATATACATATGTATACATACATTATATATATATATATATGTGTATTTAGAGCTCATTCTTTTACTAGTAACATGTACGGCTCTGTATGCATGTATGTATGCGAATGTGTGTGTATGTATGAGTGTATGTGTGTGTGAGAGTGTGTATGTGTAAGTGTATTGTTGTGTTGGTATTGGTGAGCTGTGACTTTTGCAAGTACAAGCTGCCGTGCTTCCGACTCTCATTTTCCACATCCCACATGCCGCATTCCATTTTTCAATTTCCATTTCCATTTCCAGTTTTCCTTTTTTTTTTACCATTTTTTCCCATTTGCCAAAATGCCCGCCGTTGTTGCCTATATTGTTGGCATTTAAATTCGCGCAAACTACAAAAATATTTGAGCACCCTGTGCCGCAATTAGTACACAGAGTGTGCTAGGTTAATGCAACATACAATACTTATATTCGATTTGACTTTTATACATGGTATAGTGTATATATTATTGTGTTCGGCTATTGTTCTGTTAGTCTTATAATCTAAGACGAAAAGCGGAGGCTAACTATCCGAATTAGTAGCACCCTACAGTATGATAACATGTTTCTAGCATAATGTGTGCAAGGTCTTTGGCATGTGATGAGGTTAATAGGTAATGCAGATATAGATAATGCACATTATTATTGGTAATTATGTAAAATTGTTCAATTGATTAATAGAAAATGGCTAGAAGAATTGCAGCACCCCAGTAGATACGGTCGCTGGTACCTGATATTATATATGCTTGAATTTGACATATCTAACCCGATTATATATGCGTATACCTGTGTATAGATTTGGTATTATTCTAGCTAATTATTCTGGGTACACAGAATCATATGTAATTGATTATTGGGGTTTTTATAGAATGTGAATATAATTGGGGGGAAGAACGCCAAAAAGTATGCAACAATCTTGAATAAATACTTGAATTACAAAAGATTTCTATGCGGCAATTGAATTGCGGCTATTGATGAGGGAAGAATGAGACGTGTTGAATGAAGAGCAAAGGAAAAAGAATAAAAAATGGAGACAGAGAAAAGGGATGAGAGAGGGAGAGAGAGAGAGAGAGAGAGAGAGAGAGAGAGAGAGAAAGAGGAAAGTTTGACCAGTCATGTTATTGTTATGACGATTTGGCATGATGATATGCATTTTGTGGATATGGTTTTGGACTGAAGGCAGTCACAGCTATAGCTAGGGCAGCACAGACAACTCCGTGCCACGCCCACATATTTATGTGATGGTTTCGGTTAGGCTATGCGGATTTTTGGATCGGTCAGTCATTGTGATTTGCATTGTTTGTTGTTCGCAGTGTCAGCTGCCACAGATAGATGCCATATGTGTGTGTGTGTTGAGTGTGTGTGTGTGTGTGTGTAAAATTAACATTTCATTTAGCTGCGTTTTTTCGCTTCATCAATAAATTTACCATTGCCAATGCGATGCCTAACCCCTGTCCAGACCCAAAGTATACAAAATATTTTTTCCCTTTTTTTTCGAATTTTTTTTTTCTTTCGATTTTTTATTTTATTTGAACGCCCATTTTTCATTACAAAATTGCCTTTTGTGTGCATTCTTTTTCAATAAAAAACCATTACAAATAAAAATTTAGTTCAACAATATATATATATATATATATATATATTTATATCTATATGTAAATGTATGTCTGTGTGTGTGTGAGTG
>JBANCZ010003453.1:0-12542 GCA_037040025.1 Sphaerogastrella javana | reverse complement strand
GCAGTAACATCAACAGCAGCAGCAGCAGCAGCATCAGCCGCAACAGCAGCAGCGCTAATGCTCTTCCGTGTTTTGTTCAGTCGATGCTAATGCGGTGCGACAGACAAATCCGATGCAAGGGCTGCTGGTGGAGTACAACGGAACTCGAACAACAAGAGCAACAACGAAATCAGAAACTGAAACTGAAACAAACACAAAGCTTCCACACCCACCGATTAAAACAGCGCGCATTACATGAGCGCACCTGGCGCTTCAAAAATAACATCAATATCAGTTCAATAACAAGCCGACGCGCTCGCTACGTTGTACAGATGCCGCAGAGTCAATAAACGTGCGAGAGTGCGAGCTTACGTGGCCCTAGAGCGTCTCGGACCCCCGACCCACCGTCAGTACGCTACAGCGTTAGCTGCCGTCAGAACGAGAGCAAGAGCTAAAGACGGAACACAATCACTGCCACTGTTAGAGCAAAATGCGTTCACGTAAGGTGCAGTTGATGGTGATAAGCTTCCTCATCATGTGGACTTTCATAACATACTATGTGCTATTACGCAGTAGCAACTCACAGCCAAACTTGAAGCAACTACAGAAGCTAAAACGCCTTATGCCCGAGGTATTAAAGGAGCAGAACAAACAACAGAAACTAACGCATAGTCTAATCGAATTCTTTAAAATCACATATGGCATCAATACGGAGGCAACAACGCCCAAAATTAGTATAGTGGCTGCGGAGATCTCTAATGAGTTACAAGTCATGGATCCCGTAGCTACGCCCCTGACTGCCTCATCGACCAAAACTACGGCCGTGCAGATACCCACTAAAACGCACCTGGCCAACGGCGAGCCGGTGATACCCATTCTGGTGTTTGCTTGCAATAGAGTATCGGTGGTCAAGTGCCTGGATAATCTGGTGCAGTATCGTCCGAACGCCGAGCAGTTTCCCATTGTAGTGTCACAGGTATGTTGGATATCTATTTACAAGAAAGCAATCGATTTAACATATTTTCCACACATTTTCTCTGCAGGATTGTCGTGATGAGCAAACGAAGTCAGCCATACAATCATATGGCAGTCAATTGACGCTCATTGAACAACCCGATCAGCGCGATATTGTGGTGTTGCCGAAGGAAAAGAAATTTAAGGGCTACTATAAGATTGCAAGACATTATGGCTGGGCCTTGAATACCACATTTCAAATTGGCTTCGATTTTGTGGTCATTGTCGAGGATGATCTAAATGTGGCGCCCGATTTCTTTGAGTATTTTTCGGCTACCCATAAGTTGCTGAAACAGGACCCCAGCCTGTGGTGTGTCTCCGCCTGGAATGATAATGGCAAGGCCAATGTGGTGGATACAGCTAGACCGGATCTGCTCTATCGCACCGATTTCTTTCCGGGTCTCGGCTGGATGTTGACCAAGGAGCTGTGGCAGGAGCTGTCCGTCAAGTGGCCCAAATCGTAAGTTCTAGAAACGTAAATTTAAAACGAATTCGTATATTGTAATCTCTGTATGCTCTACATAGTTTCTGGGATGATTGGATTCGGCATCCGGAACAGCGCAAAGGTCGTGTGTGTATACGCCCCGAAATTTCACGTACCCGCACCTTCGGAAAAATAGGCGTATCCAAGTAAGCGTAACCTAATCGTTTCATTGTTGTCGAAAGCGTTCCTAATCGTTGAAGCATTTATTCTTTTTCAAGTGGTTTATTTTTCGATAAGTATCTGAAACACATCAAGCTCAGTGAGGACTTTGTTCAGTTCAACAAAATCAATATGACTTATTTATTAAAGGTAATTAAAGGTCATCGATTGCTTAACGCAATTGTAACTAATGCCCTATATCCTTCAGGACAACTACGATAGCACTTTTTTGAAGGAAGTGTATAGACTGCCTCTGGTAACATTTGACGAGCTGCGCCGCAATCTCATCGCCCAAGAGGGGCCTGTCCGCATACAATACAATACGCGTGATCAATACAAGCGCATTACACGTATGCTGGGTCTCATGGATGATTTCAAGGTTCGAGCGATGATTTTCATGTTATTGATTTATGTCGAAAACATGGTTTTATCTTATCTCCATTTTGTGATGTTCTGTTCTGTTTTGTTCTATTTTTTATAGAGTGGCGTACCACGTACAGCTTACCACGGCATCGTTTCGTTTTTTTATAACAAACGACGCGTGCACTTGGCGCCGAATGCGAATTGGAAGGGCTATGATCTATCGTGGAGCTAACATCACTGAATTGTTTGCTTCTATTAGACAGACTTTGTTAGACTTTGTACGCACGTACACGTACACGTACACGTACACGTACACGAACCCGTACACGGCTGGCTCAATGCAACTCATATCGAGTCAAAAACAAATTTCTTGGTTTTGAACTATGTTTGCAAATACCAAAAACTAGCGCTAGAACTATTATTACCATTATATAACTGAGTACCACTTTGAATAGTTTGTATTGCAACTATGTATAATGTTTAGCGGGACTTTGTCTTATTATTAATTATGCAACGATATTATGAATCTCCCTCCATTAAACAGAACTCCCCTAGTCCCATACAAGACAAGCAATAGCAACTGAAGTAGTTCAAGAAAGAGTATTAGAGTATTTTGTGTACATAGCACGGTGACGTTATGTTTGTTTTGTTATGACCGCTATAATGAACGTATTAATTTACTGTACAAACTTATTAATTAAAATTACGTAAATGGAACATTTAAATGTTGGCATTTTAGTATTTAAGTTATTACTATTAACTCTGAACTCTGTCGATTCCATAGAAACACAACTCGGAAACAGTTAAACAGCTCGTTAGTCTTTAGGTCATTTGTGATTACTATTTGATTTAACTAATTGTAATAGAGTTCTAGAGAATACAGAGTACCGAGCGGACAGTTTACAGAGAAGGATAAAGATAAAGAGAGCGCCAATAAACAACCCACAATATGTAACATATAATAATAATACATTATTGATACTGATGATACTATATACTATACTGTATAGCAATAGTAATTGTAAATGTAAGGATATTTGAAACACAGAGGTACACTACGTCAAACCAATACATATGCCCATACTCCATATAGTTACAGCAAAATCAAATTGGTGTGCCACTGTCGCCTAGAGATAGCGAACTAATTGCGCTGCCCAACTATCGTTAGTACTATTGGCTAGTACAAATATCCAATGTTGCTAGTCTTAAACAACTATCGAATCTTGTGATGAATCTCAAAACTTTGTTATGTTTATTGAATCTAATTAGATTAATTTACAATTGAATCTCTTAAGTTTAAGCATTGGATTATCTACTTTTCTTTTCTATACAAAAGAAATCGAATCCTGAATGTTTCAATTAGGATCCCATCGAATATCGTTTACTTTTGCCCATTAATGAATATAGTTCAATATAACCATAAATATTTTACCAATTGAAAGAAATATGACATTTACGACACTCGAATCGATAGTATTAACGATAGTTTTGCAGCTGTGCTACTCATGACCATATATGTATATTTATTTTGAGCATAAACTTTAAAGTTATCTAACTACAAAACTTAAACTAAACTATGTGTATTTATTTGGCCTAAACATCCTCATCCTCGTCCAACTGCTCGCAGTCTATGTCGCTGCATTCGGACTCGGATTGTGTGGCACGTCGGCCGCTACGTTGCGCCTGTTGCAGAGCCTCATGACCATAGGCGCACGCTGCGCCGCCCATGCCACCACTGTGCGTGTGGCCTGTGGCACCTTTTTGCAGCAAATAATTGGCATTGGCATCACCGAACACACGCTCTAGCTCTGCCAGACCATTGCTGGCTGTGGCTTCCGTTTCCGGTGGAAGGGTGGCGTATTTCAGCTGTAGATATGCCTCATTGTGTGCATGTGGCGTGACATAGTCCACATAGCTTGCAGCCGGATAGGGCTTACAACGTGGCACATAGCCTGGAGGCGTAGTGACACCACTTGGTGGTGCCACCGCTGCTGCAGCAGCTGCTGTCTTGGCCAGGCCAAAGGGCAGTGCAAAGTTTAAAGGTTGTCCTCGTGCCAGTATAGCATTTCGTGCGCTCTCGATGACGCTGCTGCCGGGTAGCGGGCTGGTGTTAGGAGGTGCACCATAAGGACGCATGGCTGGCGCTATGGCACCGCTGCCGTTTAGCATAATGGACTGTATGGGCGTGGGACCGGCAGGTGTTTGGCTAAACAGCCACAGGCGATCGCCCACAACCATGGGCCGTGCCAGGCCGCCCATGCCCAGCTGGGAGTAATAGTGCGAAGCAAGCGTTTCCACATCCGAGGTGTACTTACGTTTCCACTTGGTGCGACGATTCTGGAACCAGATCTTGATCTGTGGAAGTTTTCCGTAGATATTCGGGTAATTTATAGAATGAAAATAAATAACTCATTGTTTTACCTGTGTCTCCGTTAGCTGCAGCTGCTTGGCTAGAGCCGTGCGTTTGGCCACAGACAGATACTTGCCACGCTCGAATTCTGTTTCCAGGGCCTTGATCTGTGCCGCTGAGAAGGCGGTGCGGGGACGCTTCTTGCGATCATCGTGCGCTGCAAGTTGAAAATGTGTGGAATGCGTATTGTTATTTGTCTCGATCCGAAAACAATAATTGCTACCGACTGTAGCTGCCAATGGCAGAGAGAGATCCATACGATGCCATGCCAAACTATTTGCACATTTGTCGCTTCAATTAATTGGCAGAGGTCGGGCGTTTGAGGCACCCTGTATATGGTAAGTAGCAGCTTGCCGTATATATTAGACTGTATATTATCGCACGTTCAGTTCTAATTGGCATCATTTCATCTGCGCTGTGGTCAATGCAATCTAATTGGCCATTTGGCAACATAAATTCTTAGCAACTGCCTCAATCGACTTGAACAAATTGTCATATAAATTTCCTCAATTTCTTTGACTAAAAAATACAACTTTTTGTTTCCCTATTTTACCTTCTTGACATTTGCATCATTAGCGACGGCTTGTGGGCTTGTTATACGACGCCCCTCGACTTAATTTCTATTTATTTGTTTTTTCGTATTGTTCGAATGACAGACGGGATCACTCAACCGTTCAACATTGTTAGAGGATCACGTTTATATATACATATTTTTTAATGATTTTTGACTATTAATCATTTCCGAGTAATAAGCACTTGAGAGCGTTTTTTCATAAATCTGAAATTATGGAACCACCATAGAGCTATGTTCGTGCCTCTGTTAATCCACAAATATTGGACTGTCCCTACTGTTGGATATTTTTATAAATCTTTTCGAATATTTCATGACGTATAGATTATATTTCTCAAATATAGAATAAGGTCAGTTTCTCATGTGAAACCCACTAATTAATAGCGACTTTTAAATGGCGATTAGAATTTTAGAAATTACGCGATATTTAAAGATCTGTCAGTATTTCAAGAATAATGAAATTTAATTCCCTATCAATTTTTATTATCAATACTTTCTATGTATTATAGAAACGTTTTGTCGTTTTTGTAATGTTACATAAAATTCCGAAATTACAGTCTCGTTAACATTAATATTTTAATCTATACATACCACTTCCATCATCCGAGGCCAGATCAATATCACTTTTACCGTCTTCCAGGTTATCATCTAGACAACTCGATGTTGCCGGACTAGAGACTCGCGACACATCACTGCTACCATGCCCACTTTCGCCCTGTGTTAACTGTGTTTGCTGTTGATTACCGTTAATCACATCGAAACTGACTGATTGATCTATTAGGGGCTTGGATGTATGTGGTTCAGGTTTAGCCAGAATTTGTTCTATTGAGAAACTGTGCGGATGCCGACGCACTACGGATTGAGTGTTCATTGTAATGATATTATGTAGAGTATATTCCACTTGGGATCAATATATTGTGTATATATCGTATTGGAGGCCGGTACCGAATAGCTCGAGCACAACAAAACGCGACGGCTGTTTTCGAAATACTAATTTGATTTTGAATACGGCAAGAGAGCATCCTGAAGAATACCAATTCTTTGGCGGAGGCGTGGTCTACGTCGAAATACAGCTTACTCTGTCGTACTAGTAGAACTCTATTCGTTTACGAAAGAGATCCCAACATCTTGAGATTTCAGTTGTGGATTGAGCATTAGCCCACATCTGTTTATTTTTAAAACATGTGTGAAAATTGCCACTACCCCTCGACACAGCAAGGGGCGGGTCTTGAATATCTGAATAGCTCTGGTTCGCCATAAATATTTATGGTATATTTTCTTTCGTTTTGTTTCTTTCGTTTTGTATATGATTAAGCGTCATAATTTTTTGCTAATTGTTTACAAGTAGCGCTATTTAATATATCAATGGCTTTTGCTAAATATATTTAATAAGTTTGCTCGCATATTTCATGCAAAATTTCGACATACATATAATAGAGCATATATCATCTTTAGACATATGGTCGTCGTATTCGTTTTTAAGGGGTTGTGCTCCATATTAATCATGTATAGAGCTGAAAGATATGTGTATTAATATTAATTGACAAATTATATTTAGTTCATTGGAACTCAGTATAGAAAACAAGTAATGAAAGTAAATGAAAGAGCGAATGTGAAATATCTTAAAAGATGAAGTCAATAAAAATAAAGTGTGCTTTAAAATAAATGAGATCAATTCGATTATAACTATCAAACATTTACCTCCTTTAAGTTATTTAGTACAAGTTGGGCAGTTGAAATCAAACAATGTTACGAGGTTTTTAATTTTTAAATTATGAAAATATGATCATTTTAAAGTTTAAAACTACAAATATTATGATTGAGTTTGTAATGATATTGTATGGAAAAATAAAAAAATATATATTCAATTTAAAAACTCTTGTAATATCTATTCCTTTCGAGATCATAGATCTTTCCCTTTAGGTTCATTGCTTGCCATTTCGTGCAATAAGAAATTCAGAATTTTGAAATACTTTCTATGGTTAGACAGAGAGTTCGTAGAACATGTAAAACGTTCATTAATTCCAAATTATTAACACATAATTCAGACGAAAGGGATGGCCATACAATCAGAACTATAGTTGAGGGGCGAAAGAGGGAGACAAAAACAGAGAGGGAGAGAGTGAGACACAGAGAATCAGATAAATTGCTATGGCTGAGGATAGTTTTCAATTGGCTGTAGGCCAACTAACACATGCGTCGCCCCATACAGGGTGTCGGCGATAATGTCTTCATTATTTATGCACGATTTGAGCAAAATATGTGAAAGCACGTTAATTAGTTGGCTGAGCTAAAGACAGAGAGAGAGAGAGAGAGAGATAGAGAGAGAGAGAGAGGGAGAGGGAGAATGAGAGAACGGGTAAGGAGTACAGTGAGAGAGAGATAGAGGAAAAGAGAGAGTGAGAGAAAGAGAGAATGGCTGGCAGTCAGGCCCATCTATTTAGCCAGGCTGGGCTGTCAGTTTGATTTAATTTAATGAGTATAACGCTTATGAGCCGCATGCCACATGACGTCGAGTGCTGCTGCCCCATGCGGCATGCCGCGACATTCAAATCAAAATGACAACTTAATTTTCATAATTGCGCTTAATGAATATTCGACTATTGCTTGCCATATTTTAAATTCCTGGCTGCCACAGTCACAGGTCCCATTGCCAAATCAATTACCAAAACTTATAACTATAATCAGATATGGATTCTTTGGGTTTCTGCCTTTACTATACGTATAACGTGTATGGTATACTATGGACCCTCGACTGGTTGCGGTCGCTCTGCGTTAAATGGAGCTCATCGGTGTCAGAATTTAATTAATACGAATGTATGTATGTATCTTCATTATAAATCATCACTTCTCAAGTGTTTGTCAGGCGCACGCAACATAAATCACGGTCCCGGGCGATGACGACGACGACGACGACGACGACGACGGCGACGGCGACGACTCCGTTACTCCAGTACGGGTGCTGCCTCATTCGCATTCTCCATTTCTCTCTCGCACAGTCGCGTGGAGCTACTTTGCGTTTTTTCTCTCGCTCGTCCCTTTTTTATGCCGACTAATGATGCATTCAAGTTAGCGGGTGTCGTCCTCTTCTTCGTCATCGTCTTGTTGGGATCAACTCAGTTTGAAACATCTGTTCGAAAACCGTAGAGTGAGAACCGCAGGCGATACTCCCACGGCATCTTATGGGTTTCCGATTACGTAAAAAAAGGTGTTGCATCGCTCTCTCGCGCTCTTATCTCTTTCTCTCTCTCATTCTCCCTCTCTCTCTTTCTCTCCCTCTCTCTCTCTCTCTCTCTCCTACTGTCTGTGCGTACATTGAACTCTTTTTTTCAGGAAATTTTAGCATGATTAATTTGTTGTGTTGTTTGTTTGACTCCTTTGACGCTAATTTGGGTGTTTCGTATATAGCATAATATATAGCGCTGCAATACGAGACAATATGTCTAAGGGAACTTTCATTCACTTGCATCCGAAAATTTTAAATATTCTTTCGTTTCTTAGTTTTAGCAAAATTAGTCAAGTATATAATTTTTTAACAGTTCTCAGAATAATACATTTTCTCTTCACTAGTCGTGGGTGGATTGAATTGGTTCTTATTTGTCTCTTGTATATACTTGTAAGTATATCTATATATGAAGAAATACATTTATTATATAGTATATTATATATTTTATATATAGCGCTTAAAATGAGATTGCAATTTTATATAGTAAACACAAAAGTCTCTATTAACTTTGTGCGTAGTCGATATGTATGTAACTAACTGAAGAAGGCGTGGCAGACCCCATAAGGTATATATTCTTGATCAGGAAGAGAAGCCAAGTCGGCTAACAAGGCGTAATTTTAATGCAAGAACGTTGTGTTTTAGATTTAGAATACATTATCAAATTATATTACACACCTGTTTTAATCAATTATCGAAACCGATTGCCTATTAATGATATCGATTATTGAAATGAATTACAATAATTGATTATAGATTACACTATACAGCACCGAAAACACTAAACTGCACTAAAAAAACTATACAACACCAGAAATACTAATCTACTCCAAAAAGATTATACTGCTCCAAAAATATTATTCTTTACCGAAAATACTAAACACTGGGTCCCTATTGTTGGAAGTTATTTATGCATAAATTAGACAACGATGAAATTGCTGTTCCCTATAGATCTACGAGAAACCACAACCTGTCAATCCCCCTATTTTTTCTTGATCTTTGTGGGCCATAATCCTTTTCGAGTATTATATACTAATTTTAATATCCTCTTCAATATTGTTGGCAGTCAAAAAACTTTCTCTTTGAGAAAACAATCTTGTTATTTATCAATTGTAGAAGACCTGTGAGTTCATTAATGTTATCTGCTGACTTTTCTTCTTCTTTTTTTTCTTTTTTTTATTTTTTTATTTGCGTACTCTTGTTTTTCCATATGTCATGAGGTGATCCCATCGGCGGGGTGAGGTGCTCTTCAGTGCCTGGTGTCCCTGGACCACTTCTTTGTACTGTCGATTAGTGCAATAACGTCCAAACGAGATCTTCGTGTAGCATCTTCAATCTATGGAACAGTCATTGGCTCATCTCTTATTTCCATATCCTTTTCTAGCTAAAGACTTCGTTCCTGTTCGCAAGCACTCGTATAACTTCCTCATTAAGACCGCAACTGCATTTCATTTCATTCATAAAAATTGTCTCTGCCCATGGCTACAGATTTGTATGTTGTTGTATGCATAAGCTGACAGATATAAATAATAATTAAAAAAAGAAAAGAGAGTATTCGTTTAGTGTGCGTATGAGTGTGAGTGTTTATTTTCGTGTGGGGAGTTCTGAGAATGAGATACTCACTGCTGTTGATGCTGCTTGTGACGCGTAGAAGGCGTCATATTATGTTTTATGTTTAAATGTTTTATGTGTTGTACAAGCAGTGAGTGGAAGAGTCATAAATTACAACCAATTATCAAATTAGATTATTACAAAACATGCACTTTAAATCAACGGTTTTTTAATGCTACGCAGCAATGGTAGCAGAGCGAGCAAAATGTGGGAGTAGTTCCATATTCCAGCTGGTAATTTGGTTCCTTCTTTTTTATAGGCAGAGCATATAGTAAATCACATAATGAGCGCACGAAATATAATCAATTTAAAAATCACGTGCTGATGGTAGCAATTAAATGTTGCACGTTGCAAAGTAGCTTGTTGCATGCGTAGCAATTGGAAAAATTAGCAGACAATGCCGCAACTGACAGCGCCAGGGCAATTAATTTCGTGTAATTACTCAGTGGACGACAGTTGACATCAGAGAAACAGAGCACAGCACAGACTCGGCAGCTGGAGCAGCAGTAGGAGATGGACAACGTCAGGAGGGGGAGTGTCAGCAAGAGAAGCTGCCCTGGTGCTAAACAGACTGACAATTCAAAATGGAGCGGCATTGCAGAGGCAGGTCTCCCAGAGCAACAGCGACGCTGGAGCTGACAAATGAGCAGAGCGCAGAGAAGGGGAACTAGCCCAGGGCTAGTGCTGGTGGAGTCCCATCATATAGCAGAGAGTAGGGGTGAGATGGGAGTCTAAGCATGGGATGTTGGTTGCCTAAGGAGGAGAAAAATGTCTCCATGCCCCAAATGGAGCACTCGAAACTGAAGCTAGTTGAGTTGTTCGTGTTGCTGCTGTTGTTGTTATTGTGAGTGTTAGTGTTCCTGTTGTTGTCACCTCAACGCATCGATGGAGTTTGCTTAATTTCTTTGACTGTAGCTGCATTTGCGACGGCATTTTAATGAGATGCAACCGAAAAATTTCCCTCTTTGTAAGTGGCGTCAAATTGCCCCCGACTAAGCCAAAGGGGTTAAAGCAATTCCCAAACGATATTGATGTTGTTGCTGTTACTGTTGCTGCTGCTGCTGTTCCTTCTGTCTGGGGTGCAGCTATTGCTACATGCTAATTGGTCTGTATTGTAGCTGTTGTTGCTACTAGCAATGCACTGCATGTTTCTCTACATGTTGCTGCTGTTTCTGCTGCTGCTGCTGCTGCTGTTGTTGTTGTTATTGCTGCTGCTGTGATATCAAACAGTTTTACGCACAAATTGAAACTGATATTTGTCGCTAGAGCTGATTTATAGCTTTAAGTGATGAGCATATGTTTTAATTAATTTCCAAGAAAGAGTTTTTTGCATGTTGCATGCTGTTGCATTGATCGCTGCTGCTTGCACTATTGCACTGTTGCAATCATAACAAAATACTTAATCCATGTAGCTCAGTGTAGGCGACATAATTTTGTTTGCTTGTCTGATTATGATAAATGTCTAAGCTAAACATGAGCTGCCCTAAGACCTAAACAACCACAACTAAGCCTACAACAACAACCTCAACAACAACCTCAACAACAATAGCAACAACACGAATATAAACGACAGCAACATGTTGCCGTTGTGCCCCTTCAGGCCGCAGCTGCATAACACTCAGTTGGGTGCGTGGCGCCGCACATGCTCTAGCATTTGAGTGAGATTAATGCGGTGAGGAAAATCATAAATTAATTAGGAAAAATGGCTGGAAAAACTACAGCTATCGTTGTTGCATTCACACGCATTGAAATTAGCTTTCGCTTACTTTCTCTAACAAATGTTTATTAGTGACATTTAGTGGCAATTTATTGTTAAAAGTGTTGCACACACACACACACGCACACCAACACATACATGCGCACATACAGGTGTTGTCAGCGTGCATACTTAATTAGCTTTTATTATTAGCCTACGATGTGGCAACTAAATGCATCAAATGTGGCAGCAACTACAAAGTGAACCCACTACATCCCTTAAGCAAGCTAACTTGCCTCACTCTACTTGCCGCAGAGACTTATTTCCTGTTCCAATTTAGAGTTGCTGCCGCTGTTGTTGTTGTTGTTGGTGTTGCTGCTGCTGTAGTTGTCGCCGTTTAGTCGCAATTAGCGAACGCCTCCAGGCGCCAGGCATCGTATAAAAATGTCTAGTTTTTATATGGTTGTCATCTTTAGCAGCCACTGTGCTCACTTTCATTTCGAAATTTCTGTTGTAAGAGTATAGAATCTGTAGAGTATGTTGGAGGGCAAAAGGCATTCGAAATTGTCGTCAGTGTGTCGCGACTGTCGCATCCTGTGCCTAGCCAAGGAATGTCAGTGTGTTGCTCCTTTATAATTGATTACATGAGAAAATATTTACATTTAAACGCTCTGTTTATTAGGACTTAATTTTGTTGTAGAACTATATTCATCATTTAAAGAAAGAATGTGTGTTTAATGGTTATATAAGATAGCTTTACAAAAATTGGCTTTAATTTAAAACTGTTACAAAGATACTGACATATTTCTATTTGAAATCGTTATTTTTTTTTTTGGTATAAATAAATCGTCAATCAAATATTCTGTACAAACATCTGGATTTTCATTTGCTTAGAACACTTTTATACCATCAGCATCAAATTACATTTGAATTAAATAATTTTTGCTTAATTTAAATTGATACAATTTTTGTTTTATTTATCTATAAACAATATATATATATGTATAGAAATATAAGTAAATGATTACACAC
>JBANCZ010003452.1:0-12542 GCA_037040025.1 Sphaerogastrella javana | reverse complement strand
GCCACTGTTTGTGCTTAAACGCACACACACACACACACACACACACACCCACATGTGCGTGTATTTATAAGTAGGCTGCCATTTTTTATGTCGGTTTCTGTTAAATGCCAATGCTACGTACACACAATAAGCTCTGACAGAGAGAGAGAGAGAAAGAGAGAGCGACAAAAGGAGAGAAAGTGCGGGAGAGAAAGTGGAGGAGAAATGTACGGGAAAGTGCGGTAGAGAAAGTGGAGGAGAGAATGTACGGGAGAGAGCAGAATAGAAAGAGAGAGGGAGAGAGAGAGAAAGAGAGAGTGGAAGAGACAGTGAACTCGAAAGAGAAAGTGTGAGATATTAAGAGGAGCTTCAAATAATCGCCTGCATTTTGTAATGCACACAAATTATTCAAATTATCTTTGAGCTTAAGCTTAACTCTCTGATTAATATGGCAAATAGCTTATACAAAAATATGGCACTGCAATTGCAAAAGGAAAACCCGAAAACTCGCTTAATTTGTGACGTCACAAAGTGAATAGAAGCGCGCGCGCGCATTAAGCGTGTGGAAAGTTTTGGAGAGCAACAAAGTAGCTCATATTGGGTGTTTATTTGCAGGCGTAACTTTTATTAAATTGTGATTTTACTCACGCACACACACACACACATGCAGAGAGATAGAGAGAGAAAGAGAAAGTGAGAGAGAGAGAAAGAGAAAGGAGAAGAGAGAGGGAGAGAGGGATAGAGGCATAGTGTAAGCAACGCACTTGTGTAGAATATCCAAACGAATGAGACAGTTAAAATACCAACAAACGGGCTTTAATAGCACAGTTTAGCGCTGAGAATAGACGCAAATAAACGGGGCATGACTGTGCCTTCAGCGCCAGGGACTTGCCATAAATAATACATATAGCATACATATACAAATACACAAACACAAACACACAAACACAAATACAAATACAAATACAAATACAAATGCAAACAGAGTTAGCATACATATTAATACTATATACTATACTATGCCATATATGCTTAGGTGGCGTTGACAGTTTGTGTGTGTGTGTGTGTGTGTGTCTACACTTGATACCAAACAAAAAGAATGTAGCACAAACACACAAAGAGATGGAGAGAGAGGGAGAGTGAGGGAGAGAAACACCTGCAGCAGCCAGTCACTGCTGGTAATGCTTTCATTTTATCCGTTTTTTATATCGAAATATCCATAAAAATGCCTGCAAAGGGTATCATAAAGTTGGCTAACACGGACACATAGATTATACCCTCTATATATATATATATTTGCGACTTTGCCATATGATAAATTTCTGATAAAAACATATATACGTATTCTTTTTCTTCTGATATTACGACTATCATTCGATTTATATGCGTCTTTGTTCTCTATTCTGATTACAGCACCGGCGGTGGCAGCATGTTGGGAGATGTAAACATATCCGCTATACTCGACTCCTTTAGTGTTAGTTACGACAAAAGAGTAAGACCCAATTATGGTGGTAAGTAACTGAGATTTCCAAGCCCATTGCTGCATTTACCAACACTATAAAGCTAGTAGATCGAACATAACTCACCTTCAAACTGGGATTGTGGGGGCGCCAGGCCACAGATCATATGCGGTTGCTATCGTAATATCGTATCATTTGAACGTAGTAAGGTTATGCAACTTGTGCTAAAAGAAAACTAAAAAGAAGAAGAGAAATATGAAAAAAAAAAACATAATGATCATACCTATCCATATGAATAACCAATAATTGTACTGCTTATGTTTATGGTTTAGTTTCTAGTCTAAACGTATTTCATTTTGATCGCCTATGATAGTACTGTAATGCTTAATCTATGTATATAACATGCCAAACAAACTGTACGTGTTTCAGGACCTCCCGTCGAAGTCGGAGTCACCATGTATGTGCTATCAATCAGCTCGCTCTCAGAAGTGAAAATGGTACAAACTAAATGACCTTTGTACCTTTTATCTTATTGTTAAGCGCTCTCTATATAACTCTATATTTATCTCGCATACTCTGTCTCTACTGTACTACTCGTTCTTATTTCTATCTCTCTATATAACTCTATCTATCTATCCAACTAACTTTCTAACTCTGTTCTTCAAGTTTTCTTTACCTTAGTTTATCAATTTCGTTTTACTTTGTATACTTAATCAAAAACAAAAACAAGTTGAATTCGTACAACACACTCAATGCTTTAGTTGCGGTTTACTGTCACGTTACAAAAACACACAAACACACACATACTCATAAGTGTACTCCACTTACACACACACACACACACACACACAATAACACATATATTCAAATGTTTTGTATTATGTTAAAACAACAACGAAAACATTGTCGAATTCGTTTAAGTACACCAGTTCGAACATATTTTCATAAGTTTCATTCTGTTTCTTTCAGTTTCTTTCCATTTCCACAAAGTATTTACCTTATGCGTTCGCTTATTTCTGTTTAATTGTTTTCATTTTACTTCTTATCGTATTCGGTTCTCTTATCTCCAAATATTTTTTAGTGCAGCTGCACTACAGCAAAGTGCTAAACTCGCAATTAGGTTGAACTATAAAACTCGAGTCTTTCTAACGACAGGGCCTAATATTTATACAAAAAAAAAAAGAAATACTCAGCGTGAGGCTATACTTCTACAAATTAACTAGAATACCAGTGTTCGTTTTAGTAACTGTCTTAGTAACTACTTACTCGTACTACAACTACAATTACAACTTAACAACTTAATATTGGCATTGCTTTTTTCTTACAACTAAATACGATCTCACCCTTAGATTAGTGCATAAAGTTTTGAAACGAGTTTCTTACACACTCTCTCTCTCTCTGTCTCTCTCTGTCTCTCTCGCTCTATGTCTTTGTCTCTCTGTCTCTCTGCCTGTGTGTATGTGTCGTTGACAACTTTGAGTACACTTTTAATTGGTCCAGCACAGACGTACAACTATAACCAAAAAAAAAAGATCCCAAACACACAATTTCTCCTATTAAATAGAACAAAATATAAAGAGAAACGACATTATACTACTTACTACCAAATATATAAATCCATTCATCCCATTTTTCCCCAAATCATATCGAATACTATAGCAAATTTCTTACATGTCCTCACTTCATGGATTTTATTTTTCGTTTACTTTTTATAGGACCCACATATCAAAATATCATAAAATGCTTCAAGATAAAAATTAATTAACTTGCAGCTGGCAAATTTCTGAATAATTCCAAATGCTTTTTCCAAATGGTGTGTTAAATCCGCTATCACAGAATAAGAATTTCAATTAAACCCAACAAAACCAATTACAAAACTTACTTCAAATTTGTTTTAATTGCTAGTTAAGTTAGTTTTACTTAACAATAACATTTTTTTTTTCGAAACTACGCAAAATCATAAATTTTTAGCAATCAATTTTTGTTTAGCTGAAGCTCAATAAAAATTATGATATTTTTGTTCACGATATCATATAAAACAAAAAAAGCAGTAAAACAAAAAGAAAGCAAAAACTCAAGTAGTCGATTTGGTTTTCATTCGGCGCGTGCAAATAAACATAATAATAATAGTAATAATAAAAGCGCACAAATAAAAAATTATTGTTAAAAATAAAATCAAACCAAAAGCAAACGCACGCTAGTTTTGTCACTCTAAAAAGCAAGCAAGCAAGCAATACCTGTGACATTGTATATTTAATTTCGCTAAAAGAAAATTCAACGAAAAATGTTCACGATATGCCTAGAGGTCGCAGAATCACGATACATTTTTCAGTTCAAGTCTTTTGGGTTGTCTAACTATAACATTAAGTACAATGGTTAAGTGCCACAACACGAAAGAACAAAAAATAAAACAAATATAGCTACAATAAACTGAAGACTACAGACTAGAGCCTACAAACAACAACAACAACAACAATAAGAACAACAACAACAACTACGTGCATAAGTTTCAAATATGTTACATTGAAAACCCATCAAACGTGTGTGTGTATATGTATGTTGCAGGTCCCCCTGTGGAGGTCGGCGTCACAATGTATGTCCTCAGTATCAGTTCGGTTTCGGAAGTTCTCATGGTACATACAAACTATTACCAATTTAAAAACATTTTACAAAACCAAAAAAAAAATTAAATATGAGAAACACTCAATTTTTCTGTTTTCTTTTTTTGAACAAAGAATCAAAAGTTAATAATATTAAAAAAAAAAAAACAATCATATCTATCAACTCGTCAACTTCTTAATTTAACTCTTCTAATTCTCTCTATTTCTCTGCCTATACCTTCCCAACTATCAACCAGTACCTATTATACTCTCTCACTCTCTTCTCTCTCTCTCTCTCTGCCTCTGTCTCTCTCTCTCTCTCTCTCTATAAATATTCTTGCTTAATACACACATTCTTGTGTAACATTTGTTCATATATCATTTCGCTTATTTGCAGTCAAAAAAAAATATATTTATGAAAAACAAAAATCTCTATATAAAAATCATATATCATTACGTTGAGTTTATTTGTCATTTGATTTGTTGTTGTGTTTCGTTCTCTTTTGGAACAAAGCAAATTGCAAAAATTACCAAATGCATATATTCCCATTATACAATATATACTTATATATATATACATATATAAAACATATTCTCAAATTTTAACAATTCAATGTTGTGTTCATAATTGTTTTGCGATGCCGTCAACATTTGTCATTGCGCCAAAATAAAGTACAGTAAAACTACAATAAACAAAGCTACAAATTATAAATTACAAATTACATCAAATATTGCATATCGTTTACATATTTTATAGTTTGAGTGTCTAATTAGGCAATTATCGTAATTTAACATTAGCATTAACGATGTTCGATGTTTGTTCTTTTATGTTCCAAATACCAAAGAATTGATTTCCAATTCAGCTATATTCAAGATAACCAATTGAAACTGCAATTGAAATAAATTTTACATGGCTTTTGCCTGCTTTCGCGCGCTCTCTCCCTCACTCTATCTGTCTTTCTCTCTATTTGTATATCTATGTAACTCTTCTACTATGCTCTGCTCTCCAGGCTTAGTCACTATATTAAAAGTTTATTTTAGTTTTATTTAATTTTTCAAATCTTTTTTAACTCTCATGCTAATATTTGCATCCTTCAATTTGAAATTATAAAATTGTGTAACTATTTAATTTTTAACAAAATTTTGACCATTTGCCCTGCTCATACGCATTCGAGTAATCGATAGAAAACTTGCTACGTCTAAATGCTATCTCTAATTCTAACTATCACTACGCTAAACTATGCTAAACTATGCTCAACTATACGTACTTTATTGTGGCCAAAGGCAAAGATAATCGTAATCACAGCAGTCCTTTCGACCACGGCTGCGCGCATGCATTTTTGTTAAAAAGTAAAATCAAAAAAATCAAAGAAAAAAAAAAAACAATTTTTACAAAATTTAAAAATTAAAATATATATTGAATGAATATTATAATGTACGCAAAAACATAGAATACTCGTGCAACATACAATTAAAGCTCGATGTCATATGTGATAAACATATCTATATATATGCATATGAATATATATATACTATTCGTATATAGCATAAATGTACACTTCTGTGTTTATTTTAATCAGAGATCGCTGTGAGAAAGGATTGAATTTTATGAATATGTTTGCTTTTTCAATTTGTAATTATCAAATATTTTTTAATATTGAAAAGGATTTTAGGTATATAACTCAACGATCAAAATCCGTACATTTACTTTAACAATTGTTTTTCTAATTCTTTACAAATTGATTACAAACTTGAATACCTAGAAATATCTATTTTATAGTTTTCATTCCCATTGGCCAACATAATAAGGCTCTGTACCTATTGGCTCCATTTTACTTGGCTAACTCTATATATACACATATTTCTTCACAATTTTTTTCACAATGAAACATGCAAACCCATTTACTACGTCTCAGGTTGTTTCGCATTTAATTGGCCCTCACCCAAAATCTTTATTCAAATTCAGAATGAAACACATACGATCGATGTTCGTGCCTTATATTTTATGTGCGAGAGATCGTTTACATTGTTTTAGTTCCAGTTCCAGTTACAGTTCTAGTTCCAGTTACAGTTTTACAGTTATAGTTTTGGTTTACTAACTGCTGTGTGAAATCAAGCACTGTAGTTGAAAATTACATGCCTAGAAAACCCCCCTACCAATCCACTGTAATGTTCGATACACAGCAACAACAACAACAACAACAAGTACAACAAGCACCATTTACATAGTGCACATTTGCCAGGCGAATTGACACCGTTTGCACCGTGTTTTGGGCTCTGGCAACGAGTCACCGCCAACGAGTCAGAAGTCAAGTCGCAATCAATTTATGCGAAAATAACGTGGTTAAAATGTCCATGAGCACGAGAAGCGACAGGAAGCAACGTACACATGAAACACGAACAACACCCAAATGACACATGCCACATGCCATACGCCATACGCCATATGCCACATTGCCGCAGCAGCTGCTCAGCATTCCACTCATGCGGATACATGCATCCATAGTAATACACGTCTACATCTAGTAATAACAACATACACATAAACCCATTTGTACATCAACTATTTCCGCTTTATTTTTAGACCCTGTGTTTAAAAAATACAGAAGGGTCTATTAACTTTGTGCAAAGTCGATTTGTGTGTAACAGGCAGAAATAAAGTAAAGTATATAGAATCTTGATCAGGAAGAGAAGACGAGTCGATTGAGCCATGTCTGTCTGTCTGTCTGTCCGTCTGTCTCTCTGTCTGTCCGTCCATCTGTATGAACACCTAGATTTCGGAAACTATAAGATCTACAGTATTCATATTTTTCTAATTAATAATGTATTATATTTTTATTTCACTACAAAAAAAAAGTAATATTTTGAATAGCTTTTATTATTATAATTGTATGATAGTACAAATAATATCATAATCACCAAAAAAAGTATGGAAAAGTTAAATTATTCCAGAAATATGTAGGTTAGAGATCGCTTAAGGGACTTAAGTACTTTTAAGAAACAAATTTATACAAATATTAGGGTTTATTTTAAGTAAGTTACTTATTGTATATATAAATATTAAATAATAATAATACAAAAAATAAACAAAATTTAAAAAAAAAAATATTATTTATTAAAAAAAATATTATTATACTATTTGTTTGATTTAACCAAATTTTCTTACTGTTTATCTGTATTATTTATTAATTTGTAATTTTGTAATTTTTTTTTTTTTTTGGGAAAAATATTTGGCATCACTACGAGGCGTGCAAGTGAAAGCTCTCTCTCTCTTTCTCTTCGTCTGTGAATGTGTGTGTGTGTGTGTGTGTTGTCTTGTTTGTTCTTTGTGCTAATATATATACATATATATATATATATTTGTCGGCTGTAATATATAGTATGCATATTGAGCGAGCGAGAAGTAGGTGCAAAAAGCAGGCACAGCAACTGCACGTGCATGCAATGTGGCCAAAGCGAGACAGAAAGAGATGCACATAGGCAAAAGCACAAGCTGACCGCAACACAAACAACAACAACAACAGAGATAGAGAAAGAGGGAGGGAGGGAGGTAGGGAGGGAGTTAGAGGCATGGATATGGAGTAGAACAGAGTTCAACACGCAGAATATAATAGTTATGACAAAAGAAAACTGTGCGACCAGGACATGACCGGGTCTCCCTTTGGCTGCCCTGGGTCAGTTCGCACCTTCATTCGGTTCGGTTTTGGCCTTTAACAAATGTATTTTACCTTTACGCTTGTATGTGTGTGTGTGTGTGCGTGTGTGTGTGTGTATGCTGCTTTCTCATTACAACGAAAGCGAATGCTACAATAGAATATGACATGTAGGCGATAAAATTATGCCTAGGGCTGAAAGGCAAAACACACACACACACACGCACACACACACATACACACACGCACACACACACACACACACACACACACACACACACAATGGTAGCTACTTTAACTGCTGTCGCTGACTCGGAATCTAGCTAAAAGGTAAGCAATTGCTGTTAGTTTTCCGAAAGAGAGAAAGAGAGAAGGGATTGAGAAAGAGAGATGGATGGAAAGAGAGAGAGAGAGAGTGAGAGAGAGAGAGAGAGAGAGAGAGAGAGGTGGAAAGACACGGTCTAATACCATTGCGGCAGTTGTGCTAATTTGTTTGTTTGCCGTTATCATTGCTAGTGCCCTGGACCTGAAGCTAAAGCTGTCACAATGGCACAAAAGCGAAACGCACAAAACAACAGACAAAGAGACTGAGAAAGAGACAAAGAGACTGAGAAAGAGACAGTGAAAGGGACAGAGAAAGAAACATAGAAAACGAAAGAGATAGGGATAGAGAGTGCAAGAACATGGAAGAGGTCAGATGGGAATAATGCTGGCCACTTAAATAGCTTTAACTCTTGCTCCAAAAAAAAAAAAAAATAAATAAATAAATAAAATAAAATAAAATTACAAAAATAAAATTTCAAAAAAGAAATAAAAACAACAAAAAATAAAAAAATATGAAAAAAAAAATTACAAAAAATAAAAACAAATTAAACTTGAACAAAGCTGGAAGTAAAACGCCTTTACTCTAGCCTATAAATATTATACTAATAATTATACTAATATACCTTGCGTCAAGAAAGTACCGGGCCTTGGTTAATAAAACACACATTCTCCATTAAATCATCCAAGTTTAGAAGTGTCGCCTTCAAACTAGTCCACATTAGAGGCAATACACATAAGTCAGCGATTCTGCCAGGCTTCGAAACATATTTTATAGGAGTTTTCCCGGACAGCCTTCAATTCCCATGCCGAATTTTGTTCCGGGTTCCACGGAGTTGCAACTTGAGTTGAGGAAACAAAATGAAGTCGCACGGGGCTAAAATGGCGAATACGGAGCTTCCTCGATGGTATTAATGAAGTTTTTCACCTTGTATTCGTTCACAATGGTAGCTCGATGCCACAATATGTTCTCGTCCTGAAAAATCCACGAGTTCTTTCCCCATAATTCCGGTCGTTTTCCCCGAATTCATTCACGCAAGCGCCGAAGTACGGTCAAGAAAAACTCCTTATTGACCGTCTGTCCATGCGGAACGAACCCATGATGTACTAGACCGTGAATATCGGTCCCGAATCCAGTATCGGTACTCTTTTGAATGTATCAAAAATTCCATCCCTATTAAGCTTACAAGTGAAAATAAATTGACAAACAAAATTCTTACAAATAGTAATAGTTTTATTTAAATAAAAAGGATTCCATTAATAAATACAAGAGTAGGTCTAGGCAACCCTATAGTTGGTTAAATATTTTTTTGAAGTTACTTATTCGGGACATGGTAATAAATACAATCTACTATTTAATGTTGAGTGCCTAATGGGATACACATATAAAGATATAGTATGCCATTCATGTGCACAGGACCAGATCTACTACGTATGGTTCTTTGGTCTGCTATCCAGGGCCCCGTAGATACGAAAACCAAAAAAAAACTCTATTGTAAGAGTGTTTTTTTTTTTTTAAGAAAAAATAAAACTTTAACATTTATATTTCAAAGACCAAAAAAATCAACCGAATTAACCATTTCATATGAAAAATCTAAACAAACAAAAAATCAACATTTTAGAGATTGTAAACCAAAGAGATTATAGAAATTATACACACTTAATCTTGGTATATAATCTCTATAACATTAAGTAAATGAAATTATTGCATTGTCCTTATCACTATTGAAAACAGTTTCTCTTTTATAAAATGACTTTTGGATCAGTTATTTGATGGGCCCCCAAATCATTTGAGCCCAGGGCCCCACATCTTAACGATACGACCCTGCATGTGCATGTGTGTGTGTGTGTGTGTATATGTGTGTGTGTATATGTGTGAGTGTGTGTGTGTGTGTGTGTGTGCCTACTTATGAGCCCAGAACTGGCCATCAACTAGCTCAGCAGCAGGAATGTCTGTGCCTTGTCTCCATCTTTCATCTGGCATTCTGGCAACAGTGTGTCTGTTACTCCAGCTCTTGCTCTGGCTGTCTGCTGTCTGCTGTCACTGTTCCTACTACTGCTACTGCTACTACTGCTCCTGCTACTGCTCCTGCTCCTGCTCCTGCTCCTGCTACTGCTCCTGCTCCTCCTCCTGCTCCTGCTCCTGTTCCTGCTCCTACTCCTGCTCCTGCTGCTGCTCCTGCTACTGCTTCTGCTGCTGCTGCTACTGCTCCTGCTGCTGCTTCTGGTCCTGCTGCTGCTGCTGCTTATTTATCGTGTATTTTGTGTTGTAGCGCATATTAATCATAAAGCGGACACGCGTCGCTTTACGCACGTTTGGCGGTTGGCGGATGCGGACGCGACAGCGCCAAGAAGACAAGCCAAAACGAGGAACACAGGACACATAACGAAGAGAAGAGAGACAGGGTGTTGGAGATGGTGAGAGAGAGTGAGAGAGAGAGAGAGAGGGAGAGAGGGTGACAGGGAGACAGTGGATGTGGTGTGGGTGTGAGAGCCATATTCAGTAAGAGTAACAGTGCCAAGAGCAAGACAGCGACCCAAAAGACACAGAGCAAGCAGAAAAACCAGCAAAGAGCCAGCGACATCGAGACACATTGAGAGACAGCAATGGAAGCTGGAGCAGGAGCAGGAGCAGCAGGAGGAAGAGCACCAGCAGTAGCTATATTGTAACCCAACTCTCGGCCAGCGTGTCGGACTACTTCTCGCATGAGAACTGAGCGTATTAGATTTAAGCGCGTTATAAATGAGCAGCGCATATTTTGGTTTTGCCACTCGTAACTCATAAATCAAAATTTTCGTTTTTCGGCATTTCATTTTTTTTTTCTGTTTTTTTTTTTTTGTATTTTGTTTTTTTTTTTTTTTTTAAAGGCAGCCAAAAGAGAACTTACTTACACACATCCCTTTGAATATATATATATGCATACACTCTTACACAAAAAAAAAAAATATATCATCTAGAAAAATATCATGTACATTATGATTGAGCAGACCTATAAATGAATTCATTTAAGGCATACGTCAAAGTTCCTTCAGTTCCTTCGATATATATAGGGTGTTCTGAAATTAATGCAAGATTTGAATTGAATAGAAAACACAGATTTCTGTTGATTTTAAGGAATTAATTGTATTATGAATGATAAAAGTAAAGTAAAGATAGGATTTTTGATGGAATATATATCAAGGAATGAAACTGGAACCGAAACCGAAACCGAAACCGAAACGGTTACCGTTTAAACCTTAACCAATATTTCAATCTATGGAAGATCGAATCCGATACCGGAACTATATTTTAATTCCCTGAGATATGTCCCATAAAACCAATATGTCAATGTATCGAAGATCAAAAAAAACACCGGAACTATATTTTAATTCCCTGAGATATGTCCCATAAAACCAATATTTCAATCTACCGAAGATCGAAATCAACACCGGAACTATATTTTTTTCGTTTTTATTCCCATAGATATATCCCATAAAAAGACCCTAAATCTAACTTTAATATTCTTAAGAACTTTGGCTTTTACTTGAAATCAGCCTGGTCGAATTTAGCTTTGGTTGTTTTCATTTTTTGCAGTGTACATAAAAATGTATTGTATATGCTGGGGCTAGCCTCCATTGCCTCCCAAAGGCCAACAGGCTGCCACGCAGTGGCACAAACGGCAAAAACCGGTAGCCCTTTGGCACGCCCACTCCGCCCACAGAGTCGCAGAACCAACGTCTGTTGGCTGCTGTCCATGACGGATGATTGGATTTTATGTTGATTACAAAAATGTGCAAGTCGAATTTGGTTTTTGAATTCCTTTTCTCCCTTTCTCTATTTCTTTGTCTCTCTCTCTCTCTCTCTCTCTGTCTCTCGTTTGTTTCTCTGTCATCCTTTCTTCTTCCTATATCGTAGAACATATATACATATTTATTTATATTTATATAAATATGTATAAATATATATATATATATGGTATATTAAATTTATTTGTGTTTATGTATGTCAATCTCTGTATATGTATATTCTTTTAGGTCTTGGCGTTTCTTATTATCAAACGTTTACTCATGGCCAGCTAACGTCATAATCATTATCATCATCATCATCATCATCATAATCATTATAATCATCGTTATCATCGCAATCATCATCATCGTCATCATTTCATGGATATTTGGTTGTTATTGGCCATATTTTAATGTGCTGGCCAACCGAGATTTGTCGTAGTACATGTTTGATTTATTTATGTGTTTATTTGCCCTGTTGTTGCTGTTGTTCTTATCGCTATACCCTAACCATGGCTATATGCACTACGTGGGATAGTAATGTTCCCACAAAAATTCCCTTAGAACTTTATTCACTGATTCAATTTTTACTAAATTTATTTCAATTTATATTTTGAGATTGAATTTCGAACTCATAAATTATACTATCTATATTATCTATATCTATATCTATATCTATATCTATAGCTATATCTATATCTATATCTATATCTATATCTATATCTATATCTATATCTATATCTATATCTATATCTATATCTATA
>JBANCZ010003451.1:0-12543 GCA_037040025.1 Sphaerogastrella javana | reverse complement strand
CAACCAAACCTTTTTAGAAATATCAACTATATTAGCGTGGTAGTACTTTACAATTACATTAAAATACAACAACAACAAACAAAACCAACAAAGAAAGAAACAAGAACTTGCATAATCATTGTATTTAGAACTATAATAGTACGTCGCTTTTGGCTTTATACAGCAAATAGTTAATCAAATGCAAAAGCAATTTGTTCATTACGCTAAGCTTAGCAAAAATCACTATACGTAATTAATTGATCTTGAGAACCATTATTGAATATTCTATACCAAACACAATAAAGAAAAATCAATAATTTACTCTTAGCATAAAGCCAATACCAAATATGAAGGTAAATTACTATTGAAATTGAAATTGTTCGCGTTCTGCTATGTATTTTTTCAAAAAACATAAATCATTAAACTTACATTTTATACTTATATAAATGTTATAATTTTAGTATATCTAGCAACTAGACAAACAATCTTGAATAATCATCATTTCAAATAAACATTTATTTTATTGAACTTTAAACGTGTGTCTTGTTTTGGCCAATTTTCTGCATTCATCATCCTCTTTCTTATTGCCAACCTCAACAGTACTGGACGAAAGAATAGCATGGGCATATGGAAACCATGGTAAAGCCCACACTTATTGGTCGTGTCAATAACACCAATCACAGCGCTCAAAGAGCGTCTCAAGATCATGACGTTCAGTCTGTCAACTCAATCACAAAAATATAATAATAATTGCAAGGGGTGTTCCAAAAAACGTATGTCATCAATGGAGTAAAATGGCTTTATTTAATGCTGTAAAATTAAATTCATAATTTTCTTTGAATTATAAGCTCATTTATTAGCGTATGAGAAATAAAGAATTTTGGCAACGAAAGTAAATGCAGTCAACAGCGAATATGATTTAAATTTGAGTGATAAATAGATTTTATATAAAGGTGATGAATACTATCATCTAACAATATCGAAAATTGTTACACTAAAAGCGTCAAATATTTTGTATTAAAGGTAATATATTTAATTATTGTATGACATCAATCATTTGATATTATGACAAATTAACTTTTCCCAATAATAATAAATAACTAGATAATTTCATTTTACTCAGTTTGAGAACACTCCAACTAGTAATTTGCTATTGTTTTGCTTTTAGCTGTCTTTATGCATATGCCTTGCCAACATTACTTGCCATTCAATTGTTTCAAGTTCATATTCAATTATGTTGATCCCCTTTAGAGACGTCTGGGTACATAAAAGCGCTTTGAGTACCATTCAGCGGTTTTCGGCTCTTTGATTATGATTGTATGATTATGAGTATTCTTTCTTTGTCTTCTGCACGTCTCTCACATCCACTCATTTCATATTGACTCGGCTTGTGGCAGCTTGCCTCTCGTTTATTGTTTATTTACGGCAATATACCGAAAAAATTCAGTTTCTGACTTACAGTCAACGTTTGTCAGCTTTGTAATCATAAATATGGATATAAGTCTGGTAATCATATTTTACAAAACCGTTTGACATTTGCCTTGTTTTTTATGGCCAACGGCTGCAATGTAATAAAAAAAAATGAAGCCATATAACAAAAAAAAAAAAAAAAAATATAGTCTATGGATTCTAATACTGCCAAAAATGTTAACACATTCTAATCCCGTTTACATAATTATGGGTTTAATTGCACAACGCAGATTCCAGTAAAATAAAGCTTATACCTATTGTTAAAGCATATCATATTAGATTATTCTGTATGCTTCAATTATATGGAATGTGTACCAATAAAAACTTCTAATAAATTCAATGAGTATGTGCTCTTCTATCATTTCCAACCTCTCTATCATATGGGAGCTTCCACTGTTGTTGTTATTATTAGTTTTAAAAAGTATTTCTCCTGAGTTTTATTGCCTTTGGCAGTTGTTGTTATTGGGGCTATGTCAGCGGCTTTTACGCTTGCTGCTCACGTCTTCATTTTTTTAACGGCGTTTGGTGTTAGACACGTGATTTACGGTCATCATACAAATTATAGCGTCCACAGAGTGAGAGTCTACACCCTACGGAAATCTCCACTTGACATTGAGTGGGTGTTTTATTTCAATCAAGAAACGCTGAAAATTGTTGCGACCGTTCCAAAATAAAATTTGAGGTTTCAACTTGATTCATTTTCATGTGCATATACTTTGAGTAACGGGTACTTTATTTTCTTGGTGTATTTATGTTCAAGTTACCAATTTTGATGGCAAGAGGCAGCGGCCAGCAGACAGCAGCCCATAGACAGACGACAGCAGATAGCAGACAGAGGAGAACAGTCGGAGAGCTAGTGCGAATGTTGTTTAGCGAGTCGCCCGAACCCTAGTTGAAAATTGTGTTAAATTGTTACCAACAAGACATTAGATGATCTTTTTCACAGTCGACCTTGACAAGGTCGTTGGCTGTCTAATTGTTTGTAAGTCCGATTAGAGTACGGTCATTAATTGTTACCTATTTCTCGGGTACAATTTTGCTTTTTGTTTGTTATTTTATGTGTGAAGGTGCCTATAAATAAATTTTTGAAGCCGTAAATCAACAGCTTTCATGGGCATTGCAATTCTAATTGGCGATTGCAATTGCGTGCTTTAAGTGTAACTTTGTTTTATGTTATAATAGCTCTGAAAACAATCTATTTGATGTAGGTGTAAGGCATTCTTTAGTTTACTAATTAACGTGTGCAAAGTGCATGCAAATAATTTTTATAGTCCTTCATACTAATGTAAACATAGAATTATGATTGTCTGAAATAGTCTCCGGCTGTTCTATTAATTTAAAAACAAATTTTTATTTGTGTTTATTTAGAACGCACAAGGTTTTAGTGACAGATATTTATATATGTGATGTCACATTGATTGATGGATAAACAAATAATATTTGTTTATATTGAAATTCCTTCAATTGTGAAGTTGTTCATAATTAACCGGTATATTTGTTAAAATTCACACATTACATTTTTATTGTTAATTTAAATAATTAATTTATTGTTCATTTAAAATTTTATAAATTTTTTTTTTACAAATATTTTCTTTTAGATTTCTTATGTACATATATTTTTGTATATGTACATATATTTTTCGATTAATATAATTAATTTAAAAGTTTTACGACTTATTTCGGTTGATCACATCAAAATCATAGATTTTTAAATGAATTATGCACTTGACAATATCTTAAAATCGACCTATTTCCTATTTCCAAAATGTTTCATTTTATAATCACCTATTAAAAATATTGGTATCATTAATAATCTTCTTGCTTAATAGTTCGTTATCTATTATTTTTAAATCTTATGATTTAACAACACGCGAATACAAAGTTTTTATTTGCTTACTTAATTATAAATTGTACAGGGTAAACCTAAAGAGCATTAAAAGTTTGTGCTTTAATGTAAATTAAACCGATGCAGCATCTTTAGAAAGAAACTTTGAGGTCATTGAGTGCAGCCCAACCCTTTTTCATACCACATAAATTTATTTTTATATATCTATCCATTTGCTATTTTTATCTGGTTCGCTGAGAAAAAGCGCTCAATCATTTTGCATTATGAGCAAATTATCAAGTATACGATTACTTTTAAATCTGACATATTGTCAGGTAACATAGACGAGTATCAAAGATAGATACATTCGTTTTTTATTGTTTAGCATTTAAAATTTAATTAGCATAGTTTTGTTTCAGCTTCTATGATATCATAAATGTGAACACTTAAGTGTGTAGTGCAGTGTATGTGTGCATTCACTAGACATAAATCAAATACTGGCCAATATAACAGTTGCCAAGTCATGCCGAAATGAATATGCATAAAATCTGTGCAAATATTTCATCTATATATGGTTGTTTAAACAAAGGCAAAGCAAAATGCAATTTGTTTGGATTTTTAGCTACTACTCTGAAATCCATCGAACGAGCCAACGAAGAGAGCAAAATTTATAATGCTGTCCCGCTAGTACTGAAGGTCAAACGCGCCAAAATAAAAACTAAAAACTGATTATGAAAGTGGTAACAAAAGCAGCTTATAAACTTCATCGACATTCGGACGAGCCGAGCCAAGACACGCTCTGAAGATATTTTAGGTATATTTCTTGTTGTTGTCTGGATATTAATGAATTGGTCTTTAAAGTTGTGCGTATGCAAATTGAAATGTGTGAGCTTTAAATTTGTAATTTGTAATCTGTAATCGTTGTATCATGAAGTCATCAGTTGTAGCTAAGCGCATAGATACACAAATGAGCGGGTGTATCTGTCAGATAAAGCGCAGCGTTGCACGACATTGAACTTGAAGTGCTGAGCAGATATGGTTAAATGGTATAGGCTATTGCCCATTGTATGGAAATCGCGGAAGCAGACTACAGCTCCAACGATCTACAGATCATAGTTTTATTTGTTCACATCTATTTGCTAATCAAACAGCATTAAATTTGAGATTAACACATGCTTTCGTTCGCAGGAGGATTACGAGCATAAACTGGGTGCTAATTAAAGTTGAGCCAAAATATTTCGATAGTGACTAACCCAAAACTTAAAAAAATAAAACAACAACAACGTTTCACTAGCTGGCGAAACAGGGCAAAGCCGAAAATAGTTTTAAAAGCCAAATGAAAAAAAAAAATGTAAATAAACTTCGCCTGAAATTTGCAAGTTCAGCAGATGAACTTGAAATAAGACAGACGCGCCAAATGCTGTAAAACTGTAGTTGTATTATGCTTGTATCTGTATCTGTATGTGTGTATCTGTGTATCTTTGTATATCATCTGGATAGGTGGCTGCGTGTTGTGTCAAACGTAGCGCCAAACTGACCGACTTAACCGGCAGCTACCTGTCTTTGTCTCGTCCGTCCGGCATAGGCTTCAACGTTGCATGTGGCCGCTGTAGCGATTCATTTAAGCACCGAACAGCAAAGCGCGCGCATGTGCAGTGGCGAACTGTTGCGAGTTTTATTCGTAAAAGTATCTTATAGATATATATACGCTGATACTTGAATCAATTTCGGAGAGATACGCGCCAATTTCGTAAGTGCATTCTGAAATGCAAGCTTATTGTCGAAAACGTGTTTGGAATGTCACTACTTGAAATAATTGTTCTACATAAAATATATGCCAGCCGGATCTGTGTAGAGAACATTTGTATGGCTACGCGAGTTGACATAAATTGCATACGTGATAAATAGAAGTAAATTATTTCGTTACTTAACTGTGAAGGCATCAAAACGTATAATGGCGTTCTAAGTGTTTAAATTGATTCAGAAATTTATTTCTGAACAAAAAAAATTTAAAGTTTTTCTATACTTTATTATATTATGACCAGACCTTGTTTTACCTGTGCATCAATTAAAAGCAATAAAAGTAAATTCATTTTAGGGCAATAGAATCATAAATTAATATATGTTCTGAATTAATTTATTGCATAACACATTCGGACTGTTTCGAAATAAATATGTGTTAATATATGTGTAGAAAATACAAAAACGGTACGATACGGTACCCACACAATCGTGAATCCCCATACTGATAATAAAATGCAAACACCTTTCTTGAAATATTGAATTGATTTTCGAACTTATATATTGAATAAATCTTTTTTTTAAATTTGTTCATATCGAAAAACATCTAATTAACCTTTATCCGGGTTTAATCTAGTTCGATTAATAAATTTCACCATTATTATATAAAAATTATAACAAATTTTTTCTAATTTTTGCAATATCTGATTTTTTTTTTAAATTCAAGTAAGCCTATAAGTATCTTGATATTCATATTAATTTTTTAGCTGTCTTATCAGTTTCTCTAGTGTTACAAAAGATTTCTTCTGCTTAATTTAAGCCATTTTAAAACTCAATCAGATACGATCTCATAAGCCTTTGCACATTCATCTCGCAAACTAATTGGACATAGTTCATAAACCAAATGGTGTGAGGCATAAACTCATTTACAGCAAGTGGCAGCAGCAATCGTTGATTGAAAGAGTATACTATATACATATATAGCATGTATAATCTATTTATTTCTTTTGATTTTCTTGAAAATACTGTTGGCAACCTGTTTTGTTTTTATTATCTTCCATTATATGTAGACACTTATTTTAAATTACACGCATACAAGCGACACAAGAAGAACTTTAACGAGCATACTGCCCTTCACATTGCTTCGGTGTCGGCTTTGTTAATAACCCGTTGAGACCTTTGAGTTAGGTCAGTTCTTTACGGGAGACTGTTGACCGGTTATTGATAGGCTTTTGCCTTAAAGCCGAGCACAGCAAATTGCTGTGACAAAAGAAGTTGAGCTGCCCAGACAATTGGGTATGTGTCGAAGGCATATTGAAGTCTGTGCACGTAGAACAACTTAAGTTGAAGACAAAAGGCAGTAGTATCTGTATCTACACTATATTTGTCTCTGTGTCTGTATCTGTATCTGTATCTATATCTGTTGGTGTATATGTAATTGTATGTTTGTATCTTAAATTGTTACTTTCATCTGCTGCCTCTTGACTGGTTGTGCGTGTAAATTGTGGCCGGCTTTTTCGTCAGCTTATTGAGGTTAATTGAAATGGCTTCTTTGGCTCTTTTTTTCATTTTTTCTCTTATTTATTGTTTGTGCAATTTTTACCTTTAATGGTCTTAAATGTTTGAAATTCCCCCACCAAAAAATTTAACATTTAATTTGCATATAAAGTAAATTTATTTGGAATCGCAGCACACCCACAGCTTTGAGTAATTTAATTTGATGTGCACTGCTATAACGAGGGTATGATAAATTTATGAAACAGTGGAAAAAATAAGGGATTTTTAGCTTCGCAGGCAAAATTAAGGGCTCAATTAAAAGATAATTTATCAAATTTTTTTTATTGTATATCGAATTGAATGAAGAAAAGAACTTGTAATATTTTAAATTAAAATATTTCAATTTAATCTTGAATTAAGCGTGTCTACTTATTGTGTATAATTAACCATAATAACCAAGTTTCTAACTTAAATTGTATTGATATGTTTGATTGACTTTACATTTGAAATTCCATTGGTTTCTCTACATTTTGTTTATATTATTTGTACCTTATTTTGGCTGGTCTTTTGCGTCGTTTATGGACATCCGCATGCGCTTTATGGGTCAACGTCAATAAGTAAATATTTTTGCTTTGATTGCGCTCGCATTAAATTTATAACTTTTCATTTTTTTTTATTCGATATTATATATTTTGCTTTGGTCACTTCTTCATGTTTTCTGTTTTGATCACTAACCGGTTGGCAATCTTTTGTTATTGTTTTTTTTTTTTGCTTCTTTTTTGCACTCACATTATTTTCATTTTTATTGGCGCTATCGATGTAATTCGAAACTTGTTGAACTTGAGCTACAAACGACGAAGTATCTGAAAAATTGGAATAATTATCTTAGAGCAAAGACATTTTACACAGAACTCATACAAAAACAGACACGAAGGCTGTGTAATTTACAACTATGTGCTACTATTCTCTATTCTCATCTTACAGATTCAGATACGCGATGCGTTTGGCGTATCTGCTATTAATTTCGCTCTGCTTAGACTGCAGCTACTCCCAGCTGTTAGTCGATCTGGTGCGAGACTTCGAGACCTCACTGTTGAACAACCGGATACCAGACACCACAACCTTTCTGCCAGAGTATGACTTTATAATCGTGGGTGCCGGCTCTGCAGGCTGTGTGCTGGCCAGCCGGCTGAGCGAGATTAGGTCGGCGCAAGTGCTGCTGCTGGAAGCGGGTGATCAGGAGACATTTATTAGTGATGTACCGCTGACGGCGGCTCTAACGCAGACCACTCGCTACAATTGGGGATACAAAGCGGAGGCGACGCCCAATGCGTGCCAGGGGCTGCGCAATGGTGTATGCAATTGGCCGAAGGGTCGTGGTGTTGGCGGCACGAGTCTTATCAACTTTATGCTCTATACTCGTGGACATCGCCGCGACTATGATGATTGGGCTGCTGCTAATAATACAGGCTGGTCATATGCCGAGGTCCTGCCATATTTCAAGAAATCTGAACGAATTGGCATTCCCGAGCTGTACAAGTCGCCGCATCACGGACGAAATGGACCACTTGATGTGCAGTATACGGACTATAAGTCGCGTCAGCTGAAGGCCTTTCTGAAATCCGGCCAAGAGCTGGGCTATGACATTACGGATATTAATGGCGAGCAGATGATGGGCTTTGCCCGTGCCCAGGCCACCATACGTAATGGCAGACGCTGCAGTACAGCCAAGGCCTTCATTCAACCTGTAACACAACGCCGCAACCTGCATGTGTCCATGAAGAGCTGGGTGACCAAGTTACTCATTGATCCCAATACGAAGACGGCTGTGGGCGTGGAGTTCACTAAACAACGTCAACGGTTTGTGGTACGAGCCAGCAAGGAGGTCATACTCTCTGCCGGTACCATAGCCAGTCCGCAGTTGTTGATGTTATCTGGCGTGGGGCCGGCATCGCATCTGCGAGAGCTCAATATTCCGGTGGTTCAGGACCTGCAAGTTGGCTATAACCTGCAGGATCATATCACTCTAAATGGACTGGTGTTCACTGTCAATGATTCCACGGTGAACGATGCCCGCCTGCTCAACCCTACAGATATATTTCGGTATATATTTTCAGGGCAGGGACCGTACACCATACCCGGTGGGGCTGAGGCTTTCGCCTTTGTGCGCACACCCAGTTCAAACTATGGTAAGTCTTATGAGCCGCTGAATAATTGTAATAAGTACAAGCTTCACTTCACTCATTTTAGCCAAAGACTATGCGAATATGGAGCTGGTATTGGGTGCAGGTTCTCTCAGTGGTGATCAGTTTGGAACGCTCCGTGATCTGTTGGGCATTACGGATGAGTTTTTTAAGAAAATGTATGGAGACCTGCAACAGAAAGAGACCTTCGGAATGGTGCCTGTGCTACTGCGTCCCAAGAGCACTGGACGCATCTCGTTGCGTAGTCGCAATCCATTCCACTGGCCACGTATGGAGCCGAACTTTATGCAGCATCCCGATGATGTGCAAGCCATGATCGAAGGCATTGAAATGGTAGCTAGGCCGAGTATATAATTTAAATTCTATTAAATATTTATTTGTATGCCATAGATTCTGCAATTATCCCGAACGAAGTCCATGCAGAAGATGGGTACACGCTTCCACGCTCGTCCCTTTCCCGGCTGCGAGCACCTGAAGTTCGCCAGCGACGACTATTGGCGCTGCTGTTTGCGGCTGTACGGCTCCAGTTTGCAGCACCAGTCGGGCACCTGCAAGATGGGGCCTGCCACAGATGCCTCGGCCGTAGTCGATCCTGAGTTGAGGGTGCACGGTATACGTCATTTGCGTGTGGCAGATGCTTCGATTATGCCCCATGTGCCGGCGGGTCATACGAATGCGATTGTCATAATGATTGGAGAGAAGGCGGCGGATATGATTAAAAATGCGTGGCGCATGAAGATAGCTCCATTAGAAGCGTAGATAGTGGTAATTACTACTTAGTTCTTGGTATTTATTATTTAGTGTGCTTTACGAGTCATTAGCGTAAGCAGTTCAATACTATATTAGCGCGTGTGATAGTTTTATGTTTATTTATAGTTAATCCTATTGCCCCAATGCTCAGTTATTATTCAGTCATTTGCTACCAAATATTTACCAATTACTCGTATACTTGTTACATTTAATTGACTAGACTTGAATTACGTCAAATGAAATGTGCTTTAATTTTAGTGAGCTTATCACTTGTTGCTTGTCTTTCTTTTTTTATTCTCTACTTTATTTTAAATAATATTTGCATTTGCATTGGCAAACAAATAAAATATAAAAAAAATATTTCTTTACAATTTTATGTTAATCGTCTTTTAAATAATAATTAACAAAGTAATTGCAATAAACAGCAATTGTAATATACTGAAATTTGAATTTTGTTTGCTTTTCCGCCAAATTTAAAATGCAACTGTGTGTTATTATGCGACATATAGTTGTCCCTTTCTTGCTTTTGTTAGCTGGCCAGCTGGTTAGTTTTTCATAGCATTCAGCTTTTAATAGTAAGCGGTCAATAGTTCATAAGAGTACCAAAAGATGGCGCTGATGGCACATTCAAATTTATAACATTTTTCGTATAACCAAAAGTGTGTTAAATTCGGTAAAAATATTTCTTTTAATTTATGAAAAATTAAAATATCATATTTTCATATTTAAGGTAGGCTTGTGTTAAAGGATATATAACTATTCTGTATATTAATAAATTGGTTTTCTTGCACATGTGTTAAATTTGTTTTGATTCTACGTTTCGGGCGCTGCGCAAACTCCGCAAACGTCAAAAGCAACAGCGGACGATGCGTCGCAGTCGCAGTCGCAGTCACCGTCACAGTCGCCATCACAATCGCAGTCGCAGTCGCAGTTGCCGTCGCAGTCGCAGTCGCTGCCAGCGTGTAAGTCGCACACAATATCTTTACCGTTAGTTATGCCTTCAGTGTTTTGTCGGCTTTTCCAAGCGGAGTAACGTGGTCCGAGCAGCATAAGGTAAAAATGCATTCAATCTCGAAGTGAATTACGTGAAAATTGGTAAAAATTAATGCGAAAGGGAAACGATATGGAAATAATAGTGCGAGAGAAATAAACGAAAATCGAACGAGAATCAGGCTAAAAGTGAAGTTGAATAATAACGCATAATAAATAATAAAATA
The DNA here is from genome assembly GCA_037040025.1 of Sphaerogastrella javana. Classification (NCBI taxonomy): domain Eukaryota; kingdom Metazoa; phylum Arthropoda; class Insecta; order Diptera; family Drosophilidae; genus Sphaerogastrella; species Sphaerogastrella javana. The sequence continues at coordinate 1,861 of JBANCZ010003451.1, read as the reverse complement.
ACAAAGGCAAGTGCCAACACGTGGCATAAGTTCTCCACAAGTGTGTCCATGTGCGTGTGTGTGTGTGTGTGTGTGTGTGTGGAGGTCTATGGGGGTGTGCGTGTAGTAAAAATATAGAGCAACAACAACAACAACAACAATAGGAATAATACCAAAAAAACAAAAACTTTATTACAGTTTGTGGGCTCCCATAGGGCGGGCACTGGGCTCTAAAAGTAGAAGCAATTTCGGTTTCAGTCTTTTACCGTTGAACTGTTTTTGTTTTAGTGAAATTAACTATTTTTATGAACTTACACACACGCACACACGCAGAGACTCTGGGCTTTGCGTGCTGTGCTAAGGATTTCTTTTTTATATGGCCTTTTGCCTGGTTGTAATTGCCGCTAAGGAAAGTGGCCGTACCCAAGGCCTGTGTGTCTAGCATTTTTAGAGGTTTTTTAACCCAGTCTTAGTATAAGTACTATATATACTATATATGTATGTATGTATGTATGAGTATAACCTACTTTTGTTGGTCATGCCACGTGGCGTATGCACAATATTTTAATTAAATGCTGAAATGACCAGGAATAGAACTTGTCATTATGGCCAAAAGCACACAAATAACTCAACTTGTTGTATACTCTCAATGTCAGCAGAAATATACATTTATTTGCCGTAGCACCATCAAGTGTGCTTCACATCGTTTACACCCACCAAACCAACCAAACCACCCACACCACCCACACCACTCATAACGGCACTCGAAGCAGGGCGAAACGTCAAGTGGACAAGATTAAAAACGTGGCACATCAATTATATGATTTAATCGCCATTAGCGGCACTCAACTGTAAGTATTTTCTACTTTGTATTTTGTATCTGTATTCGTATCTGTATCTTTGTATCTCAATTGTATCTGTGTCTCCTTTAAGCGTTTATTATGCCATAACATAAATCACCGTAGGACAAGAAAGAAATGAATAAGTACGGCTCTTAGACTCCGAAGAACGGCCTGTTAACAAGATAGATTAATTTTAACTTTAATTTGGCATTTATTTTATTGGGGTATATTAATTTCCTCAGCTTAACCTACAATTGCAGCTGATCGAACATTGTTTGTAATTTTCAAATATAATTAATAAAATTGTTGTTTAATGATTTCAAAAAGCGACTTAGCTTACATCTAAATCTATGTTAAATCATTTTGTTCATTCAACTGGGAACTAAAAACAGAAAGAGTTGGGAAATTAAAAAAATTTAGTAAGCGTGCAAAAGAAAGATAGAATATATATCGATAGAATATCTATCGATATAATTCAAACCAACAATCTTGCATAATTTTAAATTAAATTTAAATAAATATCATATTTAGATATGAACGATCGAAAAAGTTCAAATAAAAACACATAAAAACACTATAAACATACTGTAATTGTGCTTTAACTGTTTATATAAAATCGTATTAATTGTTTCACTGTACCTCTTGAATAGATGTGTGACAAAGGGTTTTTTATCCTTCAGTCAGTCAAATTAACGCTTAAATAAATTTTGTTATTTTTACACACACACAAATGTATGTATTATGTTACTTACATATATACTTAAGCCTGCAAATTGGCCTGTCTGTCAGCTATCCTGTCCACTCTTTTGGCCTGGCCTTTTAAGCAGCCATGGAAAGAAGCTCAGAGAGAAAGCAGAAGAGAGAGCCACAGCTACAGAGAGAGAAAGAGAGAGAGAGAGAGAGAGAGAGAGAAGGAGAGAGAGAGAGATAGAAAGAGAGAGAGAGAGAGAGAGAGAGAGAGAGAGAGAGAGAGAGAGAATAGAACAAAGGGGGCCTACACGTCCATTTGGCATATTTAATTATCTGGCAACTCATCAGCG
>JBANCZ010003450.1:0-12545 GCA_037040025.1 Sphaerogastrella javana | reverse complement strand
GGAGGCTGTGGCCAGTTCCACCATGCGTAAGCGCGGCATCAACTATGAGTATAATCCCTACATGATGCCAGCCAGCGATTTTTTGGCGATTCTGGCGGTTTTTGGCGGTTTTTTGGCGATTTTGGCGGGAGGGCACTGTATTTATTCGAAAAAAATCGATTTTTCGATTTTACTCGATTTTTTTAAATTAGCGACGGACGGGCAGACGGACGTGGCTCAATCGACTCGGCTACTCGTCCTGATCGTGAACATATATACTTCGTGGGGTCTGCCACGCCTACAGTGATATTGCTTTGTGTACAATTTTCTCCATTCCAAAAGAGACCGAATGGCCCAATCAGCTTGGCTTCTCTTCCTCAAGAACAGATATACTCTGTGGGGTCTGCCACGCCTCCGTTTGATCCACTGATATAATTCAAATTGTCATTATATAGTAGAAAAATATAGATAACACCCTCCCCCCACCCAATCAATACACAATTTTCTCAACTGAACAGTTTACTTGCACAAAATTTTTCAATTCAAACACTAATTTACCCTGTAATAAATATGTTAAACACTTAAAATTTTGTATTATAACTAAAAGATTACACAAATTTTACTGCTTCTTTTTTGCAGTTTTTACTGAATTAATTTAGCCTAACAGAGCTTGCAAAAAAACACCCCAACCACCTCGACCACTTCATGAAAGCAGCGTGATGGTACGGGGCAAACATAGTTTAGGGCCGTCCACTAGTGGTAGAGAAACCAGAAATGCCACCCGTGGTATGACGGCGAGCCTATTAGGGGATAAGTGAAGCTGCCGTACACAACCTAACTTAATTAATTGGTTGAACTAAAAGTTTTTTATCTAAACCAAGGAATCGCTCTGTGTAGGGGCACACAAAACCAATAAAACAAATACAAAAACATAGACAAATAAATAAACACTAAATAAATATATTTTTGAATTTTGAATATCAGCTTAAATGATTTGTCAGCTCATCGACATATTTCAGATCTTTCGCTACCCGCCACTTGATCAAAATTAAATTCAAATTCAACACTCCACAACGAATCGAGAACACTTTGGCCATCGATCATCAGGGAACAGGCGAACGGCCCCTTGGGCTTTAATTACATACAATTAGTTGGCAAAATATTGAACACAATTCGAAGCCTGTTGCCAAAAATAAGATTCGGCTTTAATGCGATGCAGGCCACCATGTCCGCGACACTCGAGAACGTCACACATTAATTTGAGGCGTTGAGAATTTGGGAATTTGAGCATTTGACAATTATACTCAACGGATCAACGAAAGCAATCAAACCGAACAATGAACTGGCCAATTCCTTGGCATTAACACTTCATTTCATTTGATTCGAATTATTTATAATGACCCAAAAAATGACGACGCCAACTCCAACGCCTACGCAAACGCCGCCACTCGGCTCTATGTGCTTGAATTATCCAATTCATTTGCTATTGGATAATTTGCTATACAGCATCAGCATGGATTCAGAAGATTATCCTCAGCAGTTACATTCCACAACTTCATAAATTGCGTATATTATTTTAGTCAGCCTTTCGCACTCCATTTACTGCGGCTAACGAAAACAAATTCAACCGACTTCAGGCCACAATTTGATCAAGTGCTGAATGTAATAAGAAAATTTGCTGAACAACATCAACACTGACTGACGCGGAGTTACCCTGTAAAGGGCATGTGATGGCTTATTTGATTTAATAATATTTATAATAATTTTAGTAATATTTATTTTTAAATATTCAAATATTTGAATACCCGTCTTTCCACAATTTGAACATTATGTTCTTGTTGGCAACATATCTACAGGGTATTGAAACTATTCGTAGTATGCCATAAGAAATTTCAATCAAAAAACTTCCTGAATCTGTAAACTCCTTTGGGTCTTTCTTAAAATTTCAATAATTCCTATGAAAAATACTGGTGTCATTTTTCCAAATGCATAGAGAGACAAGACCTGAAAGCATATATGTAGTTAGTAGTTTAGTTAGTAGTTTAGTTAGCATTTCAGTAGATAGTTCAGCTAGTAGTTTAACTAGTAGTTTTGTTTGTCTTTCATTTGATTCTTCATTCATGCAGCCATACAACTTGCTAGTCTGGCTCAAGATCCCAGTTTGTCTGCAACTTGAAATCTGGACTAATATGCCTTGTGTTATGTTGCATCTTGATACAAAGCAGGGGGAGGGGGGGGGCGCATGGGAATATGTGGGCAACAGAAGCAGGAACGCAAGGTATGCCCATTAATAGAACTTGTTTACAAATGCAAAACTGCGTATGCATTAGATGTTAGTACAAAGCAGAAAGCAAGCACAAGCTGGCTAGAAGGAAGGCACGCAGCCAGAACTAAAGCTGGTTAAAAGGTAACTAACACAAGGAGGCGTTCGATATGCCGACACGCAGTATCAGGTATCGAAAAATGAGCGAGAAGAATTGACGTTTCGGCTGAGCGTCGCAGCTGGCATTGCTCGTTCTTTCTGCGTCGCTGTTGCCGCCAACGTTTTCGTCTTCGTCTTGGTCTTGGTCTTCGTCTACGTCTTCGTCTTCATCTTCGTTTTTGTCTGCTGAGTGTCGGCTCAGAGCGGAGCTGTTGACCAAACTTCGTTGCCGGCTGTTGGTGCAGAAGCTCGCGAACTTTGCTAGCCAACGGTCCTGTATCTAACAGACGCGGTAGAATTCGAACTTCGAACACCGAACGTAAACGACAGCGCACTGCGGTATCGATATCGATATCGATGCCTGTACGGCTATCGAGACAACATCCAGACGAGAATAAATACTTCGCTTGCGGCTGAGCCCGCAAGTGCGTCCAGGTGAATGCCATCCGGGCAACGTGCGTCGCATTTGAATTGAACGAGACGCGCGATCTCCATATAATATCATTACATATACAAATATAAATATAAGGTCTGCACAATTCCCGCTGAGAGTTCGAAACGAAAACAAATACAAAATAAAAAAACAAATAGCAAAGAATAAAGTTGAGCAAAATATATATTTTCATTTTTGCGGTTTGGCAAAATGTTTGCATTTTTACGGATTTTATTACTTTGTGTGCATTTGTTGCATTTTAAAACGACATTAGCCGATCAAGTGTCATCGATAAGAACAACAGAAGTGGCCCCATCAGAGCAAACAAAGGCAGTTATCAATGGCACAGTGGGGCAAGAATTCAGTGGCATTGCGCGTGGTAAGTTCAAGTTTAGAGAGCTTTCATGAAAAGTGAAATTTCGAGTGACAAAATCGAAAGACTTCAGCAAAAAACTTTACATAAATAGTACAAATGAAAACAATGTAAATAAATACTGTTTATAAAGATATGCGCATTAAACACATATATTTGCATTGTGTTGTTTATGTGGCATTATTTAGATACATAAAATAAAATTCTTTTTGGATTAGTAGCGGCGAACTCACGCTATAAGGTATATACTATACTACGTCATGCGAGTAGGTTCAACGACTTTGCGACTGTTTAATTATCGATGCTGGGCACGCACAAAGCATTACTTGTCTGACCTTCAAAATTCGATAAAACATATATAGAAACAATAGAGAAAATGCGTTCTTAGTGACGGTTCTGCAGAATTACTCTCATTAAACGCACTGCAAAGAATTGCCTTCTTAATCTCTCTCTCGCTCTTTCTCAATCTCCACCTCTCTATTCATATCGATAACTTTCTACGGCCGCCAAATTCGAACAGAGAAAGAAATCCAAAAGCGAAGGCGTTTTTTATAGAGCTCTACAATTGGCGCACTTCCACGCAATTGATAGAATCAAACAACACACACACAAAATAAACAGAGAAAAGGCCAAAATTGAACTTGTTAGCTGTCAATGGCCGCAACTTGGCAACTTGAGTACTTTTCGTCTTTTATTTATGGCACGAAATCTGAACAATTAGGCGTGAGCGTCTATGGATGTTTAGCTCCATGTTCGCAAGGGCCAATTTATGTAAATTACTTTAGTTCACCTTTTTTTTATTTGTTGCCAACGACAATAAAATCAAAAAATATTGAGAATTATGTGAGCCCTGCGGCAGCAGATTATTACACTTCTTAGTCCCTGGACAACCGGGCGCAGTTGCCTTATTAATCCAGTTTAATTTATTATGTAGGCAAGGCGCACATACCATGATATTCTAGTCGCAGCGACTAGGCAGACCTTGAACTTAGTGTCTGGCGTCTGTCCCCATTGTTGCCTTTCATCTTTAAACATCGGTAGACGCCGTGACGCTAAACTTAATTTAGTTTATCGACTGGGGGGGCAAGTAAGTCCGTATAATGCGATGAAAGCAGTGCTTGCAGATATTGCGACTATGATGAAATCTGTTAAATAGAAAAACATAATTATATTTTGAAATATATGATATAAATCATAGCAGAACACAGTTACATGACAGCCTGTATGCCCGTATGATTCATACGGTATGAACACAATGCGATCTACTTGGATACACGTCAAATATGCGCATAAGTGTTGCATAGGTGATGTATCGATAACATACATCGATTAATTTAATGCGATTGCGCTTCAAATTTAACAGAGCTTCTATGGCGCATCACTTATCTGCTCTCTCTTTCAAACCTACGTTCTATGTGTTCGCGCTCCGCTACGCTTTGAGCACAGTGTCCGTTGATTTCTTAGAAAGCCTAGGAAAGATCAAAATATTCTTCATTTTTGAACAATACGAATACTAACCATAGTGTTCCTACAGTCAGATACCTGCCCTACTATTGGAAATTTGTGTAATTTTTTTAACGGAGTTCATTAGCCTTTTGAAAAGAGGTTTGGAGTACATTACAACCACGCAATTGCTTAGGGAGAAAATAGAGATTTTTTTAGCCAATCTGTCGCGGTGTTGACAAAGTACCAAAAAAAAAAGTACAAAAGAAGATAAAGCACTAGATGAAGCAGAAGACAAGACCATTCCAATATGTACTTAACATTCGTTCACGCTTTGAGTTCCAATTCCACGCTTCGGGTGATTACTCAATATTTTGACATATCTGTATGACGAAAAAAACAGAAAGAAAAAAATGAAAACAATAGCCAGAATATTGACAATAAACTTAAGCGCTTTTCAAACTGAATGACAATTGCTGTGCCATTTTTTTTCGCCTCCGCCGCCCCCCCCCCTCACTTCCCTTCTACACTCTTTCGTACACTTCGGCCTGTTTGTTGTTGTTGTTGTTGTTGTTGTTGTTGTTGGTGTGGCTGTGCGTCTCTCAACGCACAATTGACAAAATTTAACACCGCCACAACGACAACAGCAGCAGGAAGATCAACAGCAACCTCAACCTCAACGCTCCCCCTAGCAACTTTCTACTGTCACTTGTCATATTTATGTAAGGCATACACCCATACACACATACATACACACACACACACACACATAAGTGTATACCATATGTTTGCCAAGTCCATTGGCAGCTTCTTCAAATTGGTCTAGGCTGCTTTTGTTCTGGGTAACCTGATGTTGTTGCTGCTTTTTTCGTTGATACTATTTTTTTTTAGTTAGCATCTATTTGGCACTTTTTTCTTGAGTAAATTTGTTTAGCATTTCGCGTATGGCCCATATTATACCATATAATATGAAGCTGAAGTTGGACTTGATTTATGCGTTCCCCTAAATGAGCCATTTACATTTTTGGGTTTTGTTTATGAAGTGTTTGCCTATTATATGCCTATTATACTTTGTAAATCAAGCATTTTATTGGGCATACTGTTAAGTGAAATATGTTAATTATAGATTACTTACTAGTATAATATTAATGGACTGCCATTAGATTGAATGGATAAAGTTAAACGATAGGTTTTTTGAATGCTCTACTTAATTCTTTGGATAAAAAGAAAAAGAATAGGTCATGAGTTTCCTTATATTTCTTTCGGCTAAAGTCGATCGATTTAAGGTGCAATATTAATGTGCTCTTAAAGCTCCTAATGGGGTAGTTTCGACCGAGGTACGCTCTGCACGTGTTTACCTCTGATTTCTTGCTACAGACATGCTACGCATAATAAAGACAATGATTATATTTGTAAATCTCATTAACATATTACAAAGCAAAACAAAATGTACACGACCAACCAAAAATGTTAGTATTCATTTTTCATAAGTTTCTCAATTCTCAATTCTTGTGAATCATTTGTTTTGAATTTCGGCCTAAAATACGAGCACTCTCACATCGTACATCCCTATAGTAGAAAGCCAAGTTCGCGTATATCTTATTGTGACTCATCTGGCCCAAATCATGCAAACATTTTTATGCTTTTATTGTTGTTGTTATTCCAGTGACTTTTCGTATTGATGGATTTTAAATTGTTATTACAGCTGTCGTGCTTTATAGCTTATTGTTTTGGTTATTGAATATCAAATTGTCGGGAATTCGCCATCGATAAATCTTTAAAAATTGATTCTTTTATGATAACAAAGCAGCTACAGCTGCGGCCAATTATGTCATAGCTTTCCTAACCGATTTCGATACATTAAATACACAAAGTATTTCCGAAATGTAATTAAATTTGCAATTAATTTTAAGCGTGTGCTAAAAGCAGACAAAATAATATTGCAGCCCTAGTCGCGTATCGATCCTGCTGCCAAGAGGACTGTCGATAACTTGCCAAAAAAGACGAATAGTTCGGACATAACATTTTAAAGTGTTTGCTAACACTCGCTGTCATCTATCAAATATTTCCAAGCATTTAGAATTGATGCACATGTTTCCACAAGCTGTCCGATGACTTCTTGCCTATCGCGCTTGAGGTCAATTATCGATAGTTGATAGTAGGAGACACAAAGCATGACCGTTGTTTCTCAATGGCTTGGTAATGCTCAATATCGCTTATCATTAATCTACAAAGATAATAATGGCTTTTAATTAAATATATACATTGGTAAATGCTATTAAGTTATTTCCTCCAATCGCAATGTGTATTAGTATATAGTAATTTAAACATTCGAAACTTCTGCATTTCCAAATAGATCAAACATCGTCCGTTCACAGTCGCAATCAGCGTCAATTGGTGTTTGACCCGAGCCTTTTTCTGCTGCAGGCTGGCCTGGCTGCTGGTGCTGGAGCTGGTAGTGCCTGGGAGGGCTCCAGGTGCCTGACTGGTAGAGGTCAAGCTGGCGTGTGTGTGCGTATCGGCAGTTGCCGGCAATATTATCGCGTACGGCGACAGCTATCCTTTATAGCATTTCGGCAGTGGCCACCTAGCAGCGCTTTGGGATTGGGGGCAGGTGACATGTGCAACTTTTTCGATCAGCTGGGACGCATTAACAATGGCATATGCTGTTTGGATATGGGCGCCAACAGTTTCGGTGTTTTTCCCATACCGACAAGCAGCACGACCTCAACAACCACAACAACAAAGAAGCCGCTGCCCGCAGCTGATGAGTTAGATCTTGTGGAAGAGACGGAGGAGACAGAGGGAGAGCAAACGAATTTAGAACCAGAGCAAGCGGTGGAGAACGCAGATGCCTTAGATACTGCTAACAGTGTGGAGGATATGCCTGACTTTCAGGATCAGAACACAATAGAAGCAAGTGCTGCTGAACCACAGCCAGAACCTGCACCAGGTCTAGCTCCGGTGCCTGCAGTCACGCCCACGACACCCACAACTGCTGTTAATCCGTATCAGTGGCCATTTGGCACCTTTGCCGGTGGTTTGCCCCAATGGCCACCACCATTGCCCACACATGCACCGACCGTCGGGGGTTGGCCACCACCGATACCCACACATCCGCCCAGCCATCAGTATCCCACACATCCGACTAGCAGACCCCATCCCGGCACAACAGCCAGCTCCATTCTAACCACAAGACGCACAACAACACGACCCATTAGCCGACCCACGTCCAGCAGCAGCACCACTACCAGAAAACCTACCTACCCCATGGCCACGAGCACAACTACGCGTCGTCCGGCAGTTGGCAACAGTCCGGAAGGTCTTCCGCTGCAGTGCGGCGTCAGATCACCGGACCAGGAGCGCATTGTAGGCGGCATTAATGCCAGTCCGCATGAGTTTCCCTGGATAGCAGTTCTCTTTAAGTCCGGCAAACAGTTCTGTGGCGGTAGTCTTATAACCAACAATCACATACTCACGGCAGCTCACTGTGTGGCACGGTAAGCCGGGATAGAGATGCTTATATTGACTTCCATAGTATACATATATGTTATATGTTTACCCATTTACAGCATGACCTCCTGGGATGTGGCTGCACTCACTGCGCACCTGGGCGACTACAATATACGTACGGAGTTCGAGGTGCAGCACGTCTCGCGTCGGATCAAGCGACTCGTTCGACACAAGGGATTCGAATTCAGCACTCTGGTAATTAGTACCTAGCCCCGTGTAGCAACACATACTTATTGCGATCTACTTTCAGCACAACGATATTGCCATATTAACATTGAGCGAACCGGTACCTTTCACCAGCGACATTTCACCCATCTGCTTGCCAACCTCAGCCGCTCAACAAGCGCGCTCCTACAGTGGCCAATTGGCCACTGTGGCCGGCTGGGGCAGTCTACGTGAGAACGGGCCACAGCCCTCTATACTACAGAAGGTGGATATACCCATCTGGGGCAACACTGAATGCGCCCACAAATATGGGCGTGCAGCGCCTGGCGGTATCATTGAGTCTATGATCTGCGCTGGTCAAGCAGCCAAGGATTCATGCAGTGTAAGTGAATGACAATACATTGATTTCGAAATTTGTTGACGCTCTATTGTTATGCTCTTCACAGGGTGACTCAGGTGGTCCAATGATCGTGCATGAGGGAGGCCGGTATACTCAAGTGGGCATCGTCTCATGGGGCATTGGCTGCGGCAAGGGTCAATATCCGGGCGTGTATACACGCGTTACCTCGCTGTTGCCGTGGATATACAAGAATATCAAATGAATCTAGTATTTTCTTTAGTTTAACATAAGTCGTGATATTGACACAAATGTAATAATAAACAGTGTAGAGCGCACATAATGGCAAACATGTTTGTTTTTGAGACAGTTTTTACATTTTCGAGCAACAACATGAACCTACGGAAACCAGGGACTCAAAAGAATGCAAAAAGCAGCATAAATCAATATATTATATTTAGCTGTACAAGCAAAATTTTAAAGTGACGCAGAGGGCCTCATTTAAAAAAAAAAAACATCAACTTTGAAAGTTTGTCGCAAGCAAAATAATGTTACACTTTTCTGGCATATATAGGAGTATTTCAGGTTTCTTTTGTCACGGGAACATAGATATTTCATTCATATTTCTAAATGTGTCGATGTCGTATGGACATATTGAATGGAGTGTGCCGTCAAGATCGATAATAGTACCAGCCAAAAGTACTATACATCACTACAAATTCTATAATGTACCGAAAATACTGTACGTCCCTCAGCTCTGAATCTTGAATTTAACAGACATCTAGTGGGCAGTTTATCTCGGATCCAGGAAGTAAACAATTGCGGATTAGTTCGAATTCATTTAAAGAAGTACAATTATAAATATTTAATAATATTTACAAAACCCCAAAACTTTTTAATTTATATATACCGGCTTATTTATATTGAATTGACGTTAGCCATTACTCACTCCACTTTGGTTTGTGGACTTGACACTTGGTTGTAGTATGGCGTAAATATCACATAAAATACGATCACCTATCGAGTGAAATAAGGCTTTACCCAATTCCTGCACTCATCTGAACAAACACTGGGAGTAGTTTAGACTAATAATAAATAATACTGAGTATTTATTTTTGTACTTGTTTAAATGAATTCAAACTAATCCACAAGTGTTTACTTCCTGGGTCTGAGATGAACTGCCTTTTCCGAACGACTGAGAGCATATACGGTTCTGTTAAGTCAATGCCTACTATATGTTTGATAAATTCTAGATTCAGATTTGCATGTATTAACTTATACATAGTCTTATTTATTTCTTTTGACACTATAAAGGAAATATTTGCATAAATTTTCATGCTCTATTCAAATTTAATCGAATTGTCTTCGATCTTCGATCAAAAAATCCTTCTATTTGCAGCTGTCTCCAAGGTCGTCGTTGCGCCCAATGGACAGCTAATCGCATCTGTTACATATAATGTTTATCTATCTATCTTATGTCGACTTCAATTACACAGCTTTGGGGCTCTAGAAATCAATGGAATTACAGATATACTCTTGTTTGCCATGCTTCTATAATGATGTTCATGGCTCTCGCATGATAAAATCGCTGTTACACCATGTAAGGCGCAAAAGTTTCGAGGAGTGCTGAAGATAGTTTACAGAACTCAACATCTGTTTAGCAGCTGCATCCGCAAACAGCAGGGCTGTTTTCAATTTAGCTTGTTATCGATAAATTGAGTATTACATATCTATCGCTTACAAGTGTGCGGCAAAAGTAATCGTTTGTTATAAATAATAATAATAATAACTAAAAATATAAATTTTTAATATAAATATATAAAGCACGACACAGCTTTCAAGCATGAAAAGGCTTATTGCAATAGATATTAGGGTTTTAGAAACAGTTTTAAATTTCTTGAATATATCGTTTTATTTGGCAAACATATTTATAAAATGCTGTGTATTAATGTTGAAAATTGTGTGCTGCATAGGCTCGTCGCAACGCTCGTCTCTTGCGCTTTCCCACGACCGGACCCAATCCACCGCCCACCCCGGACACTGTGCCCAGCTGCAGCAGAAGTGGATTACTGACCAAGGCAGCCGCTATGCCCAATACCGCTGCGCTGGCTAGCGGAATGAGAAAACTTTTGGCAAGCAACGCTTTTTGGGATAATTCTGGTGGTCCCTTATGCGAGGCTATATCGTGCTCAAGATATGTATATTCACCACCTCCAGTGTGCCCATATTGGGAGTGATATGCACCATGTCCTGGACGTGTGGAATAGACATCGAAGGGTATGCCGGCTTCAGCACTGCTGCTGCCATGATACCCGCCATGATGGCCTCCTCCACTGCCAGCGTACTCGTATGGGTGACCTTCATAAGCGTAGTTGACAGGACCATGAGTACCCTGTATGTGCCCTCCGATGCTGCCTCCGCCTCCGCCACCGACACTGCCACCATAGTGACCTGTAGTGCAGATGTGACATACAGATTTCCTAAATTCGATTAAACGATTACTTACCTACGCTGATTCGATCCTGTAAGGCAGCCCCTTGACGCCACTTATTGTATGCTTCGCTCAGATTATCACCCACGCTGCCCAACTGCAAGCCACCTCCAGTGGAACTAACAAAGCTACCGGCGCTGGAACTGGAGCTGCCACCCCCACTAGGAGTCGACCCAGGTCCTCTATAGAATTCTGGTGGGGGATCATAACTTTTCGCTATAGTTGTGCCTGCGTAATCCAAATTTCCGCTACCGCTGCTGCTGATGATGCCACTGCTGCTGCTACCACTGTTAATCTCTCGTTTATTCGTGCTTCCTGTAGTCGGCTCCCACACAATAGTGCTAGCATTTTGTGCCCAGCTTAGTTTAGCCAAAAGGCACAGTCCCAACCAGAGGCTCACTCCAGCCAGTTGTTCATGTTTCCATCGATACATTGCGACTAAGTGCGCTTCCAGCAATGTCAACGACTTTATAAAACAAGGTGCCACAAAGCGGTTACAAAATCTGTGGGGAATTCAAAAACTGGCGACAAATTGCGCTTTGGCAATTTAAGGCTGAAATTGCAAGCGACGCTAAGACTCTGGATGAGACGCTTCGCTGGTTGCAGTTGCTGCCACATGTTGCTTGCCGCTTGCAGAAGATGCCGTTGGCAACAGCAACCAATGCACAATTAGTGTCGCCACATGGTAAGTTCTTTCGTTAGACAAACGAATCATTGCGACTGTGGAATATTTCACGTTAAAGGTTTCACTTTTCTACGCAGGTGCCATTAACTTGTCCAACACGCGTGTAGTTGCCAATTTGACGTCAAGAGGTTAATGAAATAAAATTCACATATGGTAAATACAAAACACGTCAATTACACCTACAACATGATAAGATTGGGCGTTGCCTTCATTCGTGACACGAACAGCTCACGAATCTAAAGTTTCTGAAAATCTCTTTCAATCTTCTACACCAAAAAGTAAATATGTACTCTTTTTATTGTATATCCAAAACACTACCATGTATTAATAGGCACACTACTCTGAAGAATACAGTACATTATATTAATACACGAAACATTAAGTATAACGTGTTGTTATATATAGGCTTGTATATAGTAAGATCGCGCTATTATACAAATTTAGTCATTAATAAGAATCTTTGCGCCATTTATAATAACCATAACTTTTTAATACTTTGCAATTGGAAACTAATAATAACAAATAAAATAACCCACATATAAATGAATTAATTTATAATCTTAAATTAATTTATTTAATAAATTGGAAATTTATTTCAACAAGTGTACATGTTTTATAACATTATAAGATTTTTAGACCCTGTGTTTAAAAAACACAAAAAGGGTCTATTAACTTTGTGCAAAGTCGATTTGTGTGTAACAGGC
>JBANCZ010003448.1:0-12548 GCA_037040025.1 Sphaerogastrella javana | reverse complement strand
GTGTGTGTGTGTGTGTGTGTGTGTGTATGCATACTTGTTGTTACTATTGTTGTTGTTGTTGCGCTTGTGGCGCAACGAAAGCAAAAACCGGAAACAAAACAAAAACGGAAGCGCAAATTTTCCAGCACATTTTTGCGCCTGCTGCCGCTGCTGCATAGGGCGACACAAGGCTCTGCCACTGGCAGCAGGGGGGGGGGGGGTGCAGGAGCAGGGGCATGGGTAGAGGCAGTGTAAGAGGCGTGGCCGTAAGACGACCCAGTTACATTGTTTGTTGTGTGTAAAGGAAGCGCAACAAAGTATACTAAAAACTCTAAAAAAAACCTATGAACTACAGATGAAGTCATTTTTTTGAAGTGGGGAAAATGGGAAGCGGAAAATGGGAACTGGGAAATGGGAAAATGTGGCAAAATGTAATTGAAAATGAAATTTATAAAATTGTATTTAATTAGTTTAGAGCAGAATGTGATGTCAGGCACTGTACTCCTTCTCTCTCTCCCTTTCTCTGTATAGCATTTAATTAAATAAACTCATTTTCACAATTCACGCGCACACCCGACTGACGTATGAGTGCGTGTGCGGCATGTGGCACGCATTGTTTTCGCGTCTCCTTCTCCAACTCTATCTCTCTCTTTCTCTCTCTCTTTCTCTCACTTGTTTTTTGTGACAAATTGAGTCTGGTGCGGCGCAGAGTTAATGGCTAATGTAAGAATTTCACGCTGTCATCGCGGCGCCTTGAAATATATTTTAGTGCGCGTACTAACTTAAGTGCTTCAGTCTGTTTTAATTAAAATTGCATATTAATGATGCCATTTTTTTGGTTTTTTTGGCGGCGAACACACTCACACCACATACGCTCAGGCTTGGCTTTTGGCCATTTGTCTTGGCTTAAAGGTCAGCGCCAAAAAAAAGGAAGTAAGCAGCATGGCGAGGGGGCGTAGCATTGGATGGGGCACTTGGGGCGTAGTTGAAAGTCTGCAGCAGCAGCAGCTACCTTGATTAATTGACTTTTAAGTTGCAACAAATGATATATATGTATATAGAGTATACAGATTGACCTTAGGCCCACAACGACAACATACATGACATGTATGTCACACGCCCCTCGTTCGCTCTGTCTCTCCCGCCCCTTCCCTTTAATCATGCTAATTACCGCCCACTCATTACATCATTTTAGGGGCAACATTCACGTGCAGCAGGTGTCGTGCGAAGCGTGTATATTGCTCAAGATAAGCAACTATAAAATTATATTATGCAACATCACAAAATTCATTTGCCAAAATGATACAATTTTCTACTTATTCACTTTTACATTCACTTTTTACTCTTCTTTTTTATTCCTCTTCATTTTAATACATTAGCCCAACTCTAATTAGTTGTAATTACAAAAAGTTGTATTTTATTTCACCCTAATAAAATATCTTTCTCTTCAGGAAGGGTGCAGCAGTTGACGAATTTTTTGATGAAATCATTGACAATTTTTTAAATGAGCATGACGTTACCTTATAGAGTTCATCTAATGATAATTTCAGCGGTCATACCTCCCCCCACTAACTATCATTTAGTTGCACCTCAAATTTGGTTACACCTCAAATTTAGTTGAAGTTTTTAGTTAGATTAAGTAAAAAAATTACACCTACTTTTTAGATACAGATATAATGAAAATTTCATTTAATTTCAATTTAGTTCAAATAATTCAAAATCTTAGGGATACCACAGAACCCTAACTAAAAAGTAAAGAAATTTTTCTATATGTAATATGAATATATATAATATAATATCTAAATATACAATTCTTTTATAAAAATTTAACATATTTTAAAGTAAGTTTTTCTCGTTGGAACTCAATTTAATTGTCTAGATTATCTATCTAAACAATATCCTAAATGTAAAACATTTACACTCTCAATTGTTATGTAGAATATGCATTCATATTATTTTATTTAGATTTATTTAATAGCGCGCAATGAACAACAAATTATTCATCTCTTTATATGCAAATTAACCTTTCGCATTTTAACCAAAAAAAATTTTTCTATTACGAACGGGAACTGGGGAAATTTCTTCAATGGGGTTTTTCTCACAATAGTTTCAAGTGTTTTTTCTTTTTCTTTGTTTTCTTGATTTTTTATGAGAGTCTCGAAATGTTGAACACAATTTCTATGTTTGTTTTGGTAATTAAATTCGCTGACTTTGCCAACTTTTTTGTCGCTCTTTGTTGCTGTTGTTGTTTTGCCTAACTTTGGTTTTTGGCTTTGGTTTTTCGGTGACTTTGGCAATTATTTTGTAATTAGGTCAAGGATTTTATCGCTTCAAACAGTTGAAACAACAAAAAATGAAATGAAATCAAATGAAATGTGAGTAAGTAATTGCGGCATGCGAACATAATACTCAAATGTCAAAATACCCAAAGAAATATTCAACTGCCAATTGGCTATAGGCAATTGGCAAATCCCAAATGGCAAATTGAGTGAGTCGTCGCCAGATTGTATCCATACCAATTGCTTACTTTTCCATTGGGACTGACCAACTGCACAATTAACCATTAGAATTGTTAAAAGCTACTAAGCTTGGTTTAACTAGTGTATTTCAAAGTCATATCCATAAATTGTGAGAACGTTTAAATGATGCATGCAATTTTTGAAGATATTTACAATATTTACAATGCATGCTGTACTATACATATCTATAACTCTGGTCTTCAAAAGTATCCCTCTCTATTCATGCATTATCTCTGTATATAAAAACATTATTTACTTTTCTCTTTGAAAAGCTTCGAAATTTACCAAATGTATCCAACTACAGAGCATAAACATTGAACTTTATCTTGGACAACCTAACAACACCTTATTAGACCATATACCATATCACAACAAATAATCCAGTTGGCCTTATATATGGCCAAAAATAACTTTCGCTTGGCGCCTCAAACTGTACAACAACAAGAGAAATGAGCACAAAAAATCATAGTATATATGATATGGTTTCTCTTTCTCTCTCTCTCTCTCTCAACTCCCTTTCTACCACCTTGTAGAGGGAAATTCCTTTGCGGCTTTTCCAAGTCGCGTGTGGCCACAAATCGTAGCAGTTGTATAGCAGTTGTGTGTGTGTGTCTGTGTTTGCTTGTGTTAACTGGACTCCAGTCGAAAGTGGCCCAAAGGAGTCGCTGTTGGCCAATCTCTGTTCGGTTGACCCACAGCGCACGTTAAGTGGCAGTTGAAAGTCCCGTTGTGCCGGCGATTTTCACCCGGCAATGCGTGTTTTCTGGTTTCTGTTTTCTGTTTTCTATGCGTGGACCGTTGTGGCTAGGCTCTTATCCCCTCCCCCCCCCTTGTTTCATTCGTACCTTTACAATGTTCTATGTGTTATGTGCTCTGTGCTCCCCCTTCATGCAATGACGCCCCCGCGTGAGATTTAATTATGCGGTTTTTATCGATTTGACACAATTCCAGCTGCCGCGTTTTGGCTTTTGGCTTTTAGCTATCGCCGATTGCGACTTGGCTCAGCTGCTTCAATATTTTAGTACATTTCTTATGCATAATTTGTGTAATTTAAGACGCCAGCTTGTGGCTTTAAGGAGACGATAAGTCGATGCGACACGACAATGCCATAACGATAACGATAACACGATAACTCAATAGCTTGTTAACTTCTTGTTGCATACTCACATTATTACGTGCTCCCACATCGGCGCCCAGTTCGATCATGCGATCCATTATGGCCGTGCGATTGTCCTTCGTTGCATACATTAACGGTGTCATGCCGGTGTTCTATAGATATATAATATAGACATATTGGTATAGATACATATATAGATATATATACGACATCGATGAGATTTTTAAATAATTATAAACATGTTTATATGGAATATATGGTAATAACATAATATAATAGAAAAAGTAAATCAAATTGCAAATTTGCTATTCCAATATGGGTGTCTTTTTGACTATACAAACTCTAAATAATGTTTAAAATATGGTATATAGTACTAACTAATGCATATTTTATACTGAATTAATTATTTTCTCTGTGATTTGCTTTCACTTTATTTTTTGAATTTTTTCGCCCTTTTTCTACTCATGTTGAACCTCAACAACTTTTGTGAAGTTTTCCCTGTAATCATCATTACATTCATGCCTATATTATACAATGTTTATGGAGCTTGTTTTGTTTTAGTCATTCTTCTTTTCTCTAGACTTTCCTGAGTGCCCTGAAAATCAAATATTTCTACCATTTTCACCTCATTTGATTTGCGTAATTTTCATAATTAAAACGAAATCAAGTCCAAACCAATAAGCTTTCTGTCTGACAGCAAAAATAAACAAACAAAATCTTAATATAGCAGATTGAATTAGAGAAGTTGGGCTAAAGAATACCCTATGTAAGTGAAAAGACAAATAGGGACATCTCTGAATAATCAAAAAATTCCACAAAATGTTTTGGATATATTATAATATCTTTATGTGTTATCTCTTTATTAATCTATATTTAATTTGAGAATAAATCCGAGCATACTTCAAGCTACCCCATGTTGTGCTGGCTTTAGTGTAGAGTATCATTAGTCGTACACTTTGAATAGAGCTTGTATGCTAATGATGCCTTTCGCACAGCCAAAAATAATTTGCATGGCATTATGAGGCGAACCCTTTGCCAGGTTTTGCTCTACGTACATTTTTCCCAATTTCCCTGCCTGCATTTTATTGTCAGTCGATGTGGAACAGTTGCAGGTATTCGGTATAGGGTATATAGAGTATTGAGTTGGGGGTGTGGCAGTGGCAGTGGCAATGGATGGGGGTAGTTTAGGCTTTGCAACGTTAATTTTATGTCAACGACTTTTGCGTTTTTCGGATATATTTTTTTATGGTAAATTGAAATCGAAGCGCTTCAATTTCGATGCTTTATGAGTTTATGCAGCGTAGTCAGCGCAACTTGTGGCAGGACGCCGTGCCGCCACACAGAGCGTGCGAACGAGACGGGGATAGTGAGAGACAAAGAGAGAGAATGTGTAAAAGAGAGAGAGAGAGAGAGTCGCCGAGCCATTGCCTTGGCAGCCAAACATTTGGGCCGCGCTATCAAATAACACACACATACAGATATACACACATACTCCCACACACACCTATACACACACACACACAGACACAGTCATAGGCATAAGCTTTGGCTGTGTGTCGTTATTTTGGCTGGTAAACAACCAACAACATCAAATGCCGCCAGGAGACGTTGATAAGGGCGACGTCTCTCTATTCCGCTCTCTCTTTCGCACGCTCTCTTCCTGTTTCTCGCTCGCTCTAGCACTCTTGGTGCTCCTGCTTTGCATATGCTTTATATAGCCATATTCACGTTGGTCTCCAAAATTGATTTTACAAAAACTAGCTAAAGACACAGCGCCAGGAAAACAGGAAGACAGGAAGACAGAAAGCCATGGAGTAAAGGGAAATTGGGAGGCAGAAGAGGAAAGGAAAGAACAATGGGACAAGAAGCAGAAGCAGGGATAAGAGAGAAGAAGTAGTAGAAGGAAAATGCTAACCAAAATCGGATTCAGAAACCTACAAGAGGCGTTTCTTTAGAGAAAGGAATAGAAGATGGACCAAAAGTTTTGAATAATAATAGAACACAGAAGAACTGAAATAGCAAAGAATGGAGGATAGAAGGGAATCGGTATAACACTTACCATATCATGAACTCCAGCTAGCGGTATATGATTGCCATCCTCGCCCACATTGGCCACATACTTCTCCAGTTTCTTCAGCTCCGCCTCAATGGGCGTCCACTCGCTCTTCATAGCCAAGCCAAGCACCTTGTTAGCCGTATCCCTTATGGAGGCGCCCGCACTGGGTGGCTTGGGTGCTGGATAGCTGTCTGTATCCTTTTTATCCCCATTGCTGGAGCTATCATCCTTGGGATCCGAGTCGGCTTTACTGGCTGGCGTGGCACGTTCACTGCCAGCGGAATCATCGGGTGGCCCAGTCAGCGATGAGGGCGTTTTGCGGCCGACCCCAGCACCACCAGCGCCACCGCCACGCCCACCGCGGCCAGCGCCTCCACGCGGCTGTGACATGCTGCTGCGACTAAAATCTGAACTTAGTGCTCACTCTTGGGCCCCATTACACAATCTGAATGTAAGGGTATATATATATATAGTTGTATAGATTTGTTTGGTTCTTCTTCTTCTTCAGGGTTTAGGCGAATTGTTTATAATTTTATGCACAGTTTTCTATGTATTGATTGCACTCGCATTGCACAATAATTTTTTGGCCTCCGCATTTCGTTTTCATTTTTTTTTACCAATATTTGTTACCAACAATTTGCATTTTCATTGGCAACAACACACACACACACACACACACACACACACACACACACACTGGCAATTGAAGTCAGGAAAAACAACAAACGTTTTTCTTTTACCCCACTTTCCGTGTGTTTCCTGTGTAACAACAACAACAACAACAACAACACATCCGCTTGCTATTATTATTCCTTTATTTGTTGGTTTGGTTTTTCTCTCTTTGATTTTTCTTCACTTTTACTACACTTTTGCTATATTTACTATATTTCTTCTTGTTGTTTTTGTTTTTTTTTTTATATGTGTGTTTAGGCTCTGTTTTATTGTTTTGGTTGCGTGCGCTTCTCACTTTAACTACACTTTTCTTTTTAGCTAGTTTACGGCCATTCTCTTTACTCTTTCATCTAGCTAGCTTTAGGCCAAACTTTTCGCTATTTTCTTAACTTTTTTTTTGTAGCTAGCAGACACAACCGTTTGCCACGAGCTTCAGCGAGTTTCTGATTTGCCCAACTTGAAAATGAGTTTTCATATTTTTGCTTTTCGCCTTGGAGTCGCCTCGTCGCACCTTGGCAACCTGACGAAAGCTGAAACAGCGCTTGAGACGCCACATACGGTATGTGGCATGTGGCATGTGGCATGTGGCGTCCTCTCGAGCGCACGCGTTTGTTTACAATTGTTGATTCCATCGCACTCAGAAGAGGCAACCCAAGCTGACACACTTTTTTGGCGCGAAATCGCCGTTGAGCAGAGAACTCTGAAGTTTCGTTAAGTCTGCTAATAATGATGGTTGGTAATGTGAAGTGACTTGACGAAACAGCAGCTGTTATCGAATTGATGCCAGAGTTGCAATGAAATTCGAACGAATGAAAATCGGATTATATTGCTCATATTTCTGTATTGAATCTGAGCCTTCAACGGATTGAAATAAACTTTGCCTTAAATCTATAAATACAGCATTAAGGAATATTTAATATTTAATTTGCAGATTGTTATAGAATAATATTTCACCATTTGTGCATTAGGTAAAATGACATTAGCAATAATAAATGATAATTGAATTTTGACATAGTGTAATCAATAAGTTTATTTACATTTAAAAACCCCATCAAGCTTTAACAATCAAAATTTTGTTGTGTTTTAAACATAAACAAAGAATTAAGTTAATTAGATATTACCAATGCAGAGGACTTCAAGTTATAACTCGCATAGAGCGTCCCGTTCCTCATCGAAACATCGGTCACATGTATCGACACGCAACGATGACGATTTCAGTTTTCAGCAATCGGATCGCTGCCGTTGCACGAACTGTCGCATGAAAGATGCCGCTAAACAGAACGCCCTGGAGCGATTCAATCGAGATATGCAGGTGCGCCTTGTGTACAATTGGATTGATAGTCATATAGAAGCAGCTGTAGCCGATCTTGAACAGCTGGTGAAGATGAAATCGATATCCGTGGAGCCAACTCATCGCAGTGAGTGCCGCAAGGCCTTGGATTGGGTAACGGATCGTTTGGCAATGCTCAAATTTCAAATCAACGATTATCCGATTGATAATAATTCCGCCGGTTGCGCGGAACAAACAGAATCGAAGGTTGTATTCGCTAGCTATTTCTCTTCGCCGACAAAATTGACCGTGTTGATTTATGGCCATGTGGATGTAGTACCAGCAGACAGTGATTACTGGTTGAATAATCCCTTCGCGCTGCATGCGTCGCATCATAGACTATATGGGCGTGGTGTTAGCACGGGTAAGGGAATGATAGTAGGTTGGCTGCGGGCCCTTGAAGCATGGTTGTCAATAGCGGAGGATTTGCCGATCAATGTGAAGTTCATTGTGGAAATGCTGCATGAGGTCGGCAGCACTGGTGCGGCTAGATATATAACGGAGCAACGGAACTTCTTTCTTGATGTGGATTATATGTTATTTGGTACGAACAGCTTCCTGGAGCCGGACCACCCCGTGATACCCTGCAGTCTTACGGGCTGGGCGCATTTTGGCATCGAGGTGCGTGGCGGCAATAAGAATCTGGATAGTGGAACGGCCGGTGGTTTGGTATTCGAGCCAATGACGGATCTGTGCCATCTGTTAAATAGTCTGATCGATGACGATCATGAGATACGTATACCACAGATTGATCATCAAGTCAAGCGACTCACCATGGCTGACTGGCAGGTGCTGGAAGATACTGCATTTAGTGCGGATAAATTCAAGGATGATCTGGGGATACGACGACTTAGGTATGAGGACGATAAGGTCGATTTGCTGCAGAGTCGTTGGTGCAGACCACAGTTGACCATGCATGGCATCGAAGGTGCTGATCATCGCTCAAATGTTAGTAACTGGCTGCCAATGAAGGTGATTGGCAAATTCTCGATTAAACTGATGCCGGATCAGGAGGTGATATTTGTGCATGCCATAGTCAAGGATTATTTACAAAAAGTCGCCATGGATAATGATATGGGTACGCGACTTAATGTGCACCTGCTCGATGGCTGTGAACCCTATTCCTGGCCCATTAGTTCTCGACCGATTCGTTCTCTTTCCTATCTCATCGGGTCGTTCTACCATAGCGAACCAGTGCCTACTGTTGCAATTCCATCCACCCTGCCCATAGCCAGTGTTTTTCGCAAATTGGTCAATAAGCCCATTACACTAGTGCCCTATTCTGTACGTCAGGATCGTCAGATCCAGGAGAATGAGTCCGTAAACGAGGATGAATTCAGGCGGCACTCTAAGGTTTGTGCTGGGTTATTGCATGAGTTCTCGTCCTTTCCTGTCCGCTGTAAATGTGATGTTATCGATGAATATTGCAACCGGCATGGTTTCGCCGAGAAGTTAGGAACGAGCCGCAGTCAACAAGAAAAAGCACGCAACCGCAGCAGACTGGCCAAATTTTTTAACAGACCATCGAAGTCCATGACATATAAGGGGTCAAAGGGTATTAAGGATATTCTATGTCTGCCGTTCCGTAAAAAAGATGGTTCGGGGACTCCAAGAAGAAGTTACAGGTGACGCGCAGATGTATCTTATTGATACCGATGGTTTACATATGTATATGTGCGTCCGTAATGAGTATATAGAGATTTTTCAGTTAGCATTGCCTAAAATTTAGTCATAGGTCAGATTTATAAAATATCTATCTATCTTTGACTAACTTTCAGTAAATTGCTGCTGATTTACCTCGAATTTAATTAGGTAATTACGTTTGAGTGATAAATCTTAGAGGGAAAGTATGGAAGACTATATTCAATAAATATATGCCCAGTATTAATATAAATACCAATAAGATACAAAATATAATATTTGAATAACAATTTTAAAGTTTAGGTATCGGTTTCAAAAACGATTGTTTCGAAATTTTAATCAAAACTACATAAATTCGTATTGTGAAAACGTAACAAAATTTGGCCTAAATATGATATGTTGGGGTGATCGTAATGCCTGCGGCATCTTTCTCGATAGGGTCGGTGTAGAGGGTTGTCCATGTTTGCGCGATTTCTGTGTTCGAGACTTTACGCCCGAACAGCGAATTTTGGTTCAGGAATCGGAATTGGAAGTGGTGCTGAATGATCTCTTCGTAACAAAAAAGGAAAACTTGGCTGAGCTTCACAGAATGCTCGAGATCAAGAGTGTACCCAATTCTGTAAAGCATCGTCATCAAAACAAACAGATTATTGATCGTCTAGCGCAGCGCCTTACGGAGCTCGAATTTGTAGTAGATGTTATTCATGTGCGACCTGAAGACACAAACGTCTCGCACTATATGATCTTTGCAGATCATTTTTCGAGTCCGGCGAAAAACGTGATGCTCATCTATGGCAACGTCGATGTGCCGCTGGTACCTGAAACAGAAACATGGCGCCATGAACCATTCGGCCTCACCAATGAAAATGGACGACTCTACGGGCGTGGTCTGACCAGCTCCAAAGGTCCAATTATGGCCTGGATTCACGCTATAACTGCCTGGTTGACTGTCACACGGGATCTGCCTGTTAATATTCGTCTGATTATCGATAGTAATGTACGAACGAGCATTAGGGTTTTACGACACCTCGTTGAGAAGCATCAGGAATTTTTCAATGATGTGGATCTGATAGTAGGGAATACAAATTATTGGATAAACGATCAGGTTCCCATGTTGACTATCAATCACTGTGGGTATGCCTACTTTGAGCTTGAGGTATGCCGACGTGTAAAGAGGAAACAAACTGATTTTAAAACTGGAACTGATGCTGGATCTGGAACTGGCGCTAAAACGGCACCTTCAACTGACGCCGATTTCCAGCCAGAAATTAGTTCGATTGATCTGTCAAAAGCAACATCAGTTAGTTTTGATTCAAGATATAAGTATGGAAGCGTATCTGGTACTATATCAGGAATCAAATCTAAGCCTAAAACCAAGACTAAATCCCGAATTGGTACTAAATGTGCTGCTGGAGTTGGGGATAATCATTGCCCTCGTGAGCCCATGCTGGAGCTGTGCATGCTGATGAACGCACTGACGGATAAGAAGCATGGCAATCTACTGGAGAAAATACAACGCGGTGTCGCGAAGGTTACCCACCTTGACTGGGATATAATACACATAGCCGAGGATACCATTGCTGGTCTGAAGAGACGCACTGGTGCCAAACAACTGCCCCATGAACAATCGCATCATCAGTACCTTAAGCATCGATGGTGTATGCCCTCGCTCTCAATGCACGGCGTCTCATGTCCACCATCTACAAGTCAAAAGGAATTCCATCAGCCAGAAACCATTGTGGCTAAATTTTCTGTGAAGCTAGTGCCAGAGCAGAACCTCGATTATATACATTTTGTAGTACGCGAGCATCTTGACCAGGCCTATCGCCGTCTTAGTTGCACGTATCCTGCATATCTGTATATGGTCGATGCACTGAAACCGATGAAGGCACATCCAACGACCTCCAATCCAGCGCCCGTCTTCACTGCAGCCGCCAAGTCTGCGTTTAAACGCGTCTATGATATAGAGCCAGCTATACCCGATACCGTGAATGTCTGCATGCCCATTCTGAATGAGCTGCGAAGGTATTGCATGGAGAATGCACAAGTCGTCGGGTTGCCCTTTTGCTCCATAAATATGCGACCCAACCAGGTGAATGAGTCGCTGCCCGAAGAGAACTATCACCAGAATGTGCAACTATTTGCTGCTATGATGTATGAGGTGGCCCTCTTCCCGCCCGATTGCAAGTGCATGAGATTGAAGAGCTATTGCTTAGAGATGAGCGATGACACAGACTACATCAAAGCAATGCAGATGAATCGTCCCAAGGTATTCCAGGGACTCTATGAGGTGGACGAAGCTCAAATGAGACGTGAATAGCCTGCCACTTCTACCCCTACGAAATAAATAAGATCTTTACCACCTTGTGTTCCCCTATGCATAATCCCACACATTTTCTCACATATCTTTGACTTATAAATGAGATATTATATGGTATATATGGTATTTCTTTATATACTGATAAAGCCGTTGCCGCCACGCGCCGAAATCCATTTAACACAATCATAATAGCCTTAAATTGATAAGAACTCTAAGTGTCACAAATATCAGAATCTATATACTAGGTAGAGCTATATGTATGCATATGTATTTATATATTCCATGTATTTGTACTTAAAATCCAGACGCTATGTCGAGTTGATTTTGTGGCCTGATGTCTGCTACTATAAACCATATGTATTTCGCACAATTTTGTTTTCTTTTGATGCCATAACTCTGGTATTTCTTCTTATCTGCTAGCTCATTAAATTTGTTTTCAGTTGGGTATTTCCTTTTTTTTTTAAAGACACTTCAAGAGCTCTTTCTACACCCTATATAATCGTATTTATTTATATGGGGTTTTCTGTTATAATAAGCAATATAAAGTTATTCTATATTATATGGATTAATGTTATTTTATTTCTAACAAATAAATAATAATTACTCTTTAAATAATTACTCTTTAATTTAATATTTTAGAACTAAATAACTAAACTTAATTTTGGACTAAATGAAATGGCTTATCTTTTGTTGCTCAAACATAAATGAAAAGTACTAAAAACGAATAAACAACAGTTAAATATCATTTAATGATTGTTTATAGACTATGCTAAAACAAACAAAAGATAAGCACCAAAAAAAGGTACTCAAACGAATTCAAACGAATATGTTACGAAAATAATACTCATATCAGTTTTACAAACACAATTGCATGATTGTGTGTGTGTGTGTGTGTGTGTATGCGTGTGTGTGTA